>JADDOH010008053.1:0-14565 GCA_016648135.1 Agrypnia vestita | reverse complement strand
ATCAGACCTGTGAAAGTCGAATTTCAAGATTCTTCCCAAGCGAAATCTATCATCTTGAAATCTTTAAATCGATTGGATGGAATCAAATTGAAGAGAGATCTCACACCCATGCAAAGAAGTGATCTTCATAACTTATGGAAGGAATTAGATCTACGTAGGAAAAATGGTGAGGAAAATATCGCCATAAAGTATATTAACTCGGTTCCAAAAATTGTGCAAAATCAAAAAACTAGAAAACTTTCGTAAGTGTAATGTGTACTATCAAAATGTGCGAGGTATGAATACTAAATTGGAATATTTATCAACCATGATGCAAAGTGTTAATTATGATGCAATAATTCTGACGGAAACTTGGCTAAACAACAATATAAAAAACGGCGAACTGGGTTTAAAAAACTTTGTTATTTATAGGTGCGATCGTTCCTCTGTACCTAATAATTCTACTGCTTTTACGAAAACTAGAGGTGGTGGGGTTTACGGGAGCCGTACTGAATAAATATAGATCGTGCATAATCAAAAATTCCGTTAACAATGTAGAACAAATATTCGTGAAAATATCATTGCCTACAAAGTGTCTGATTTTGTGCGCAGGATACATTCCCCCTTGTTCTGATAATACTGTATATGAAAACCACTGTATTGCATTAGAAAGTGTTAGATTTAAGTTTCCAGAAGCCAAAATAATGGTGGCTGGTGATTATAATCTCCCTAAACTGCAATGGGTGTGTGAAAATGATACAATGTTTGTCGTCAACTCCCCAGAAAACAATAATGAAATCGAAGTGCTAAATATGTCATCTTTTCTCGAATTCAAACAATACAATGGTATACGTAACAAAAATAATAGAATACTCGATTTAGTGTTTAGTAACATGGAATATCTAAAAGTTGAATTATCTTTAGACGAGTTATTACCAATTGACCTTCATCATCCACCATTAGACATATCCTTCTCATTAAAATCAGACATCAACAAAACTAGTGATAAATATAAACGAAATTTCAAGAATTGTAATTATGATAAAGTAAAACAAATTTTAAATAATGTGGAGTGGAATCTGATATCTATAGGCGGTGATGTAAACAACCAGATAGAAAACTTTTATTCTTTAGTCTATGAAATTTTTAATGATTGTATACCGTTTAAAAAAATCAGAATATCAACTCACCCTAAATGGTTTTCAAAGGAATTAGTTACGTTGATTACAATAAAAAAACTACAACACAAAACCTATAAAGAAACTAGGTCAGTGCATGATTATATGCTTTTTAGGAAGACTCGAAAAGATTGTTGTATTCTATCCAAGCAGTTACGTAATCATTATCTTACAAAAATTGAGGATCAAACTCCAGAAAACTCCAAATCTTTATACAAATATGTTAAATCTCTTAAAAGCGATTACGATGATTTGCCTAAGACTATGTACTTAAATAATAAGTGGGTCGACACTCCCAAAAGAATTATTGATCTCTTTGCTGATTTTTTTAAGTCGGTATATGATAATTCTGCACAGGGATCATATTCGTCTGTTCAACCACAATTATTCGATGCTATAAACCTTCCTAATGTAGTTCTTAGCCAATCAGAAGTAGAAAAAGGGTTGGTATCGTTGGATGAAAACAAAACACAGGGACCTGATAAGGTACCAACCATCTTCCTAAAAAATTGTTGTAAAGAATTATCATTTATTTTGTGTAAAATCTTTAACTTGTCTTTACAAAATGGAACTTTTCCAGAGATTTGGAAAACGAGTTATATTATTCCAGTCTTTAAAAAGGGCAACCACTCGGATATTAAGAATTATCGACCTATTTGTATCCAATCTGCAATACCAAAACTATTTGAACTTTTATTGCTAAATAAAATAAAGAATACTTATTCAGCATTATATCCCCTCTACAGCATGGATTTATGCCAAACAGATCTACTCTAACAAACCTTCTTGCTTTACAAGCCGATGTCTTTGATGCCTTCAAAGATTCTCACCAGCTAGATTGCTGTTATACAGATTTCTCCAAGGCGTTCGATCGAGTCTCTCATAGAGTTCTACTTGATAAATTAAATGCCTTGGGAGTTTCGGGTAACATTAAAGCTTGGCTCGAGAGTTATTTACATAACAGACAAATGATTGTTAGAATAGCTGAGTTAGAGTCTGACTACTTTTGTGCAGTAAGCGGGGTACCACAAGGCTCCCACCTGGGTCCTATTTTGTTCATTATATTCATTAATGATGTAATCCCCATGCTTTTGTTATCCGGTGTGAGGTGTTTGCTATTTGCAGATGATATGAAACTCTATAGAGTAATAAATACGGAACACGACTGCAAACTTCTGCAGAATGCACTGGATATTTTACAGAAATGGTGTGAAGAAAATAAACTTTCTTTAAACATTTCCAAATGTCAAATGCTGAGATTCTGCCGTACCCGGACAATAATAAACTATGACTACAAAATTAATGGTATAACTTTGAGTGTCGTTGATGAAATTAGAGATCTGGGCGTAATTGTAGACAATAAGTTTTCTCTTGTGTCACATATCAATTGCACAGTTGATAGAGGCTTAAGAACCCTAGGTTTCGTACTCAGATTAAGCAAAGATTTCAAAAATATTGGAACTTTTAAACTATTATTTAAGAGTCTGGTTAGACCAGTATTAGAAACAAATTCAGTTGTATGGAGCCCTCAATATGCTGTTCATGTGTCACATTTAGAGAGAACACAAAATAAATTTCTCCGTTTTATCAATTATAAACTTAATTTACCATCAACACATATTGATTATAACTTTTTAAGATCATTTTGCTCTCTTGATAAATTGGAAATAAGAAGAATTGTAGCTGATCTCGTCTTTTTTCACAAAATAATTAACGGGAACATCGACTGTCCACAACTGTTGGAACGAATCTGTTTGCGAGTTCCATCCCGAGTAACCAGAAATTACGCAGGGTTTGCCTTGGAAGCTGCGACAACTAATTACTTTTTTAATTCACCACTTCAAAGGCTTCCCAGACTTGTTAACAGATTTGAACAGTTAGACGTTTTTTCCACAAATTTAAATAAATTCAAACATACAATTCGCAATATTCTTAATCAACAATGAACTTTCCTCTATGTCTAAAAATAATCCTCAAATATATGTAATTATCACTCTTTTCTTGTATTCTTATCCTATAAAAAAAAAATTCTTAATTTATATTTCTGTAATTATCGCTAATCCTATAAAAAATATGATGTATTTATAGATTTATGAAATTATGGATTCTGTGTTTAAGTTTAGTTGTAGAGCTCTTTTTATATTTCTGTTATTATGTCATTTTATATTTCTTTATATGACTTCTTTTATTTTCTTATTATATTTCTCATTACCGACATGTATTACCCAATGTTTATGTAAATGCTCTGATGGGCGTATATATACTGAAATAATAATAATAATAATAATATAGCACAGAGAGTAAAAATTTCATTCCAAACCGAGCCTCTTCGAGTAAGAACATCTTTTTGTAATAGAGCGCGACTTATTTACTAAGACATTATAATTCTAAATTGTATTTAGTTTGAACTCTTCAATTGCTTCAAAATTTACAAGTACTCGTAGAACTTTTTTAAACAAATCAAACTCAGAGGACCTAACCGAACCGTGTATCAAGAAATTTATGTTAGTTTTTTTTTGTTAAACAATTTTAATTAAATACGATGTGATTTTTGAGGTAAATGAACGGATTAATAGTGTTGACAATAAGAATTTTAGATACTACCTCTCTAAGAAAACAGAACTGCTTGTGTTTAGAGAGGGAAATGTCTATGTATTTTGGTGGACTGTGTGACACGTATCCCATCTACGTCTCTATTTTTTTTTCAAATAAAGAGGGCAAATGCTGTCAATCACTCGGCCATAACAATTTGTTTGCTTGAGTGCATTATTTGATTTGGTCAGTGTGTTCAATATAGCAGGGATGTTATGGATATGAAATTTCAGATCTGGATACGGATACGGATACGGATATAAGAATAATATTATACCGGTTTCGGATACGGTTACGGATATGAAATTATTTTGGATTATCCGCTAGTTTCGGATAATTTCGGTTACAGATATTAGAATTTTAAAATTATAAAAGTAAAAAAAAAATAGCAAGATTTGACTTTTATTTCTAGACTATATTATCATTTGTTTTTACAATCAGTCAAATAAATAACTATTATTACAGCCACTTTAAGTGATATGTAGGTACCTATGAAGGTATATACTTAAAAATACAAAAACAAAATTATAATAAACAAAAATAATATTAGTAACTTCTATTAATATTATTCAATATTTTTATAGGAATAACTACAAATTGCAAAAATACAGTAATTTATAATAAAACAGTCTTCATAAGCATTGCTTGAATATTAAAGATAAAGAGTAAAATCTAAAATTGTAATAAGATCTTGGTACACTTTTACTGTAATCTAAGTACCTATATAATAACAAAAACAGTTCTTAATGAATTTTGTAAGGAATGAAACTATTATAAAATGTTTATTAATAAACTTTAACCTTAATTGTAGTTTTAATAGTCAAAATTGAGTAAAGGTAAATTATACTTTTTAAATTATTACATTATTGCAAGAGACACGCTTGGCTTATGTGACAACAATTGACGGCTTGGCCGGGCAAACAAACAAAAATCTGTCGTAACCTGTCATTTAGATTTAGACTCCGCCTTTATCCGAAACTATCCGAAACTTTTATATCGGTTTCGGTTACGGTTACGAATATTTTTTTATTTCGGATATCCGATAGTTTCGGTTACGGTTACGGAGCTCCATAACATCCCTGCAATATAGAAACATTGACAGGAATCATCAAAGGTATATTTTTACTCTCCTGTGAATTCTAGTCCTGGGGTGTGGTCTCGCTGCGCTACTTCAACCCTGTCGGGGCGCACAAGTCGGCAGAGATCGGCGAGGATCCGGCCGGAATACCACACAACCTGATGCCCTTCATCGCCCAGGTCGGTAATCTGCTAGGACCGTGACCCGAGATACCAGAGGCGTGCACTGTGTACATTATTTTATTTATTTAATAGACATACATATAATTTTTTCAACAACGATAAGCAATAGATATTAATAATCAAATTATTATATATGTTATACCTCACCAAAAATAATCAAGGTTCTTGTATATGGTGAGGGATAATCACTCACAAAGGAAAAATTGTATAAATAAAACAAAAATTATGAATAACAAAAGAATTACTATGTTATTTATTCCTATTTTTGAAGTTGGTAAGTACTGTAAGATACTGGTAGTTTAATTTTAAGTTTATAAACAACTAGCTGTCCTTACCCGGCGTTGCACAGGTTAAGGATTAAGTTTAAAATACATTTGTGAGGGTAAACAAAGGTTCGATTCGAATGGTATAGATTTGCATCGAAAATAAATAAGCGGAGGGGAAGGGTTAAAAGAATAGGGGGTAAATGCCACATATGTTACCCGCCGAATCCTAACGAATAGGTTTCCAAATTTTGAGGTCCGATCGGCTGAAAGATACAGATTTACCTAGAAAATATATCAGGGGAGGGAAAGGGTTAAAAGAATAGGGGATAATTGTCGCATACATTACCCGCCGAGTCCTTAAGAATAAGTTTACAAATTTTGAAACCGATTGGTCAAACGGTACAGATTTGTATCGAAAATATGTCAGGGGGAAGGGAAGGGGTAAAATAATAGGTGGGAAATGTTGCATATATTACCCGCCAAGTCCATATAGTCCAATCGGTCAAACGGAACAGATTTTTATCGAAAATATGTCATGGCGAGGGGAAGGGGTAAGAGAATAGGGAGGAAATGTTGCCTATGTTACCCGCCGAGTCGTAAAGAATAAGTTTACAAATTTTGAGTCCAATCAGTCAAATGGTACAGATTTGCATCGAAAATATGTCAGAAGGAGTGAAAGGGGTATGAGAATAGGGAGGAAATGCTGCCTTTGTTATCCACCGAGTCCTAAAGAATAAGTTTACAAATTTTGAATCCGATCGGTCAAATGGTACATATTTGCATTGAAAATATGTCGGTGGGAGGGGAAGGAGTATGAGAATAGGGAGGAAATGTTGCCTATGTTACTATGTTACTAAAGAATAAGTTTCCAAATAAGGGGTAAGAGAATAGGGGGGAAATGTTGCCAATGTTACCCGCCGAGTCCTAAAAATAAGTTTACAAATTTTGAGTCTGATCGGCATTGAAAATATATCAGGGGGGGGAAGGGGTATGAGAATAGGGAGGAAATGTTGCCTATGTTACCCGCCGAGTCCTAAAGAATAAGTTTCCCAATAAGGGGTAAGAGAATAGGGGGGAAATATCGCCTATGTTGCCTATGTTACTATGTTACTAAAGAATAAGTTTCCAAATAAGGGGTAAGAGAATAGGGAGGAAATGTTGCCTTTGTTACCCGCTGGGTCCTAAAGCATAAGTATGCAAAACTTGAATCGAATCGGACAAACGGTGTGGATTTGTATAGAGAACAGACAGACAGACATTAAGTTTTATAGGTATAGATGAGAATTATAGGTACATAAAAGATGAAAATTATAGGTAGGTATATAAAAGATGTGGCATATTCTTGAAGTGGGACTTCAACTTGTATTTGAATTTATTGTAATCATCAATAGTTTTTGATTCTGTGGGTAAATTATTAAAGTCGATTATGCCTCTACATAGAAAACCATTTGGAAAAACATTGAAGCATGACTTTTACAAAAGCATATACCTATTTTGGAAAAAATGAAATTTAAAATATATCCCGTAATATTCCCATCACAATTATTATCATATTATTCTAGTTTTAATATATCATAATATTCTATCACTTGAGTATGTATTTGATTTTTTTTCAAAAATATATCATGCTTCTTGTTCTCACTGCACGCTCCTGCCTCACCAAATCCACCCTACTTACATCGAAACTCATCATAACACATTCATAAATGACACCATCCAAGCGGGCTATGAACAAAAAAATATTGTATCATGCTTCAATGTACTCACTGCATGCACCTGCAAGATTCTGTTGTAATTTTTGCCATTTTATATTATCATTAATTGATATGGCGTTTACTTTGTGGTGTAATATTGAGTTTTTAGTTACACCTTATGATCTCGAAATTATAGGAAAATGCCATTTAGGAATTTGCAAGAAGTAGCACTTTAGGTGAAAAAAGGTATTGAATCTGTCTGTAGCACAATATCTATAGGTATATTTTTTAGTGATGCAATGCATATGAATATTCGTATTCGCCGAATATCATCACGAATATTAAAACCAAACTATTTATAACTGAACGTAACGCAAATTACGGTTTGACTGTGCACCGTGTATCCGAACACACCTGCGCACTCTATTATCCCTAACATTGAATCAATGGGTTTGTTGAGTTTTCAAGTTGTCAATTGTTACTTGTTTTATAGCATAACATGAGTTCTTTCATCTAGTTTCGTTGGTTTAAATAAGGTTAGGTGCTCATTTCATCTAGTTTTTGTAGTTTTTTTGTAATATGTATGTCGTTCCGTTTTATTTCAGTTGTGTGTAAAAGTGTTAACTCTTATAATAAATAAACTCTTAAAAAACTGGCCCAGAAATATTTTTCATTAAAGCCGTCTACTGTCGCCTCAGAAAGATTATTTTTGACCGCTAGGAATGTTCAAACAGATAAAAGAAATTGCCTAACGACTGAGAAGTTACAAATATTGTGCTTTTTGAACAAAAATTTGCCAGTGGTAAATTTTAATTTTTAAATCTCTTAGTAAAAAAAGTGGTGTATTATTTATTACCTTGTTGAATTATTCGTATTCATATTTGCCGAATAGTAGGTTTGATATTCGTATTCGTGAAAGTAGTATTCGTTGCATCACTAATATTTTTTTCTCGTTTGTATATTTTTATACATAGTGCATTATTATTATTTGATGCACTGAATGAGAACACGTGGCGTATGACATAATTCATGCATGAAGACTTTAATCAGAAACCGCTGCATGACGAATTGATAATTTTTATTTAATAAAAATATTCAAGAATTTTGTATGACCCATCAGGTGGCAGTCGGCCGTCGAGCCAAGCTGCAAGTGTTTGGTTCCGACTACGAGACTCCCGACGGAACCGGAGTTCGGGACTACGTGCACATCTCGGATCTAGCCATCGGGCACGTGAGCTCGCTGAAGCTCGTACTGCAGCCAACCTACTCGGGATTCAGAGCATTTAATCTAGGTGAGAGAAAGCATTTGTTGGGAGTGGTGGATGGTATCACTATTTTATTTTAATCGCAGTTTTTTTTTTTATGAAAACATATTTTATTGTGTAGCTATAATTCTAGGACAAAGTTCTTTTTTAAATTATAAAAATAATTTTGAAAAAAGAATAGAAGTGTTGAATAAGTGTCGCATCAATATTTTTACTATTTTCAAACTAAGCTAAACGCTTGTGTTATGAAAAATAGAACTAATTTGCTGGTCTACAATAGGGCTTAAACCCGCAAACACTGGACCACTCACTAGGCAAGTTTCTTAACCAATAATAAAATTTTAAGCAAATATTTTATAAAACAAATTACATGAATCCATTAGAAAGATATTCAGAAAAATCTATGTATTGGAAAAGATATATGATTGTAAAATTATTTTACAATCATATAGCTTTGACATAAAGATGTATCATTTATGCATGACTATATTATGAGTGGATTAGAAACAAAAACATCACTATCCAATACACAAAATTTAGAAAAATGTTTTTGTAATTGATTTTAATTTTTTTTTAAATTAATATCATTTTGATATAAAACTTCTAAATATTCTTTAAAAATCAGTTATCAGTTTTGAAACTATCTTAATACGTTTTTCAAGGGACCAGCAAATAAAAACTTATTAGGCGTGAAAACATAGTGATTTCAATATTTTCATAAATTATTTACACTTTCTAATTTTGTGTTTTAATTAAAATTTCGTATGACAATTTAAGGATATTTTATTTTAAAAAATGATGTAGATAAATATATACATTTGTAAAATATTACCTATGTAAATACATAGTACCTACCTGAGGGTCAGAAAACAATAAAAACCACCAAAACTATAAAAAAAATTAGCACTGTCAACATTTTTTAATATAAATCGGTGTATATTGACAAATCAAAAACCTCACGAATACGAAAAAAAATACAAAAAGCTACCTGTATCTGTAGCTATTCCCTGGCTTGGTAAAGATTGCACATTTGTAAATAGTATTCTATTTGACTTCATTTTAAAAATGTATCCCTTTTGATGATTTCTACATTATTTAGGTGTACATTCAACATACCGCCTTGAGCAACGTCCTTTTATTTGTGATTAATTACGATTTTCTTTATTTTAACTATGTTTGATTTCAGACTACCTTAATATTTTCCCGGGTGCGAAGAAAAATCGTGGTATTTTTTATTGCTAAATTAAATTAGATCCGTTTTTTGTAACTTATAAAGGTCGGCGCCACACTACGCGTTTCTTCCGTCGCGTCAAATCCGCAACCGAATTTAGCCGTCACATACCTACTATATTCTCCGCGCGGAGAACAAACACACGTGCGGACAATCTGTCAAATGTGGCGCGTTGCAATCAAAAACACGAGACGCGACGTCACAGATTTTAGAGCCTGTTCAGATGAGGCGTTTTACGCTCATTCTCGCTCGCGTCACTCGCGCGTTCTCGAGATACTGGAACTACGTACATCCCGTTCAGATGCTGACGCGCGTTCGCTCACTCGCGCGTAAAGCGCCCGAGCGCCGCGCGTGTTGAGATACTCGGGCCTCATTGTTGCGTCCAGAACTACGCGCGAGTCCGTGGTAGAGATGCACAATATTGGCTTTGGGTCTGGAATATCTAAAGTTTTTACATAAAACAGAGTTTTTAAAAATTGTGTAGTCATTACTTTTGCCATATGCGCCAACATCTACCGAAATAAAACATTTATTTGCATATCTGGACGCAATATAAATTGGAACGCGCGAGTGGACTCGCGCGTAAAACGCGCCATCTGAACAAGCTCTTACGTTGACGTAAGTTCCGCGGGCGGGGGAACCGAACAGACGCCGAAACTATCCGCGTAGTAGGGGCGTTCCGCGGCGTCAAAGACGCAACAGAAGATACACCTAATGTGACGCCGGCCTTAAAAAACAATAGGAAATATTACGTAATTAATATTGACAATTGTATCCTCGAAGAAATGCAACCAAAATGAAAACAGTTTCGTTTAGGCGAATTTAACTTGCGCCGACGTTGATTGATTTTGAAAAAAATTATCGTAAATAATCGCCGCCAAACCCACTTAATTTTTATTGCGTCCATTTTTCATTTTTAGGAATGTTGAACAAAATTTCGTCTTCCGAAAAACGTATTATGAAGGTTTATTTGTATGAATAAATTAAGTTCGGCTATAAATATTTTCACGACTTAGGCGAGAAAATAAGCGGGAAACGTTTCGGCTTAATAGCCGAAAAAAAAAATTGGATTTGTATGGGACTTTTTCGGGACCGCAGAATTTGAACGTATTTAGCGGGAAAACTTATTAAAAGTGAATTTATTAAGCGAGTTTTACTGTAATCGTATTCAAAGACATCGTCCTGTATTCTCGTAATTAAGTGGTGCTTTTGCTCTCTGGCTTTGGATCTTATAATCAGATTTTATAAAAAATAGATAGATATTATCTTTTTTACTGCTTAATACCGCGAGTCACGAGGGAACTATTTCTTTATCCTCAGAGTGGAGACATTACCTCAATCATTGTTAAGGCGGTACATTCACTGCAAATGCATATTTCGGCGTTTTTTACGAAAATGTGGGTTTTAATTATTCATTTATATCAGAATTTATATGATAGATTGCAATTTTTTTAGGGCGATAACTTAGATAGAACCTTTGTTCTTATATAAAAGTAATAAACTGAACATTATTTACAATAAATAAGAAAAATATAGGCATTAATCCACAGGCCGCGGCAAAAAAAAACGTTTTTAATGTACCCGGGCGAAGAGTCGTTCGTTGAAAATTTGTATGTAAGCATAATATGTTTTTTTTATACGTATAAAGTTTCAGAATATTTTGAGTTTGTTCAAATCTTTTAGAACAGTACTGGATTTCATGTCACATTGACGTTATTAATCAATTAATGTATATTATAGATGTCTCACAGAGACGAAACTGTAGTTTTTTATTGGAAAGTAGGTATAGAAGTCTTTTTGGGTGTACATAAGACTTATGACCTATCGTATGGTTGGCTTAAGTGATCACTTTACACAACGTAACATTCGCCTTTTCCACCTATGATAGAATATACAGTGCCTACTAATTTTTGGGAGTTGTATATATTTGAATTAAAATCCTAAATTTAGGGGAATGAAAATGGCTTTGTACAGGCCGCATGGAAAGGTTGTTACAATGCATATATGAAGTGTGGCATGTAATTCAAATATATACAACTTCCAAAAATTAGTAGGCATGGTATATTCTGTCATAGGTGGAAATGGCGAATGTTACATTGTGTAAAGTGATCACTTAAACCAACCGTATGATAGGTCATAAGTCCTATGTACACCCAAAAAGACTTCTATACCTACTTTCCCATAAAAAACTACAGCTTCGTCTCTGTGAGACGATATAAAGTTTACTTAATTATCGTATAAAGTTTACTTAATTACATAGAATCCGTACATAGGAAATTAAGAAATATTCAATATTAATAATGTTATAATGTTTAAAACATTCTATAAATTTTTACGATTTTGATGATCTTCAAATTTTGTTAATTCATATAAAAAGATGATTTTAAACGATATGTTCTATCTATATTCGTATTTTGAGTCTTCATTCACTATTAAAAAGCTACATTTCTTATTAAAAACACGTTAATTATTATTTTAAAATAAAAATTCTAAAGTGTGAAATGTGTCAAGAAATGGCGCAGTTTTGAATCAGATGCCGCGTGCCGTGCGGAAGAGGCGGACGCTCCTCTGTGACCCATACACTTTTTCATAAAAAAATCACTTTAAAACGTGTTTTTATGCCAAATTTGACATTAGTTCAAAATAATACCATGTTATATATTCGAAAGCAATCTATTCGTCGCAGATAATAAGTTTTTTTAAAATAGTTTAATATTATTTTGCTTTTCTACTGATAAACTCACACTGAACGTACGTCGGATTGTCTGTCATATACGTGCTTTGGTGACCTTGTAGGTGGCGGTCGGTATATTCGCGAAGATTTCATTGTAATTTATAAAGTCAAGTAAGATATTAATTTACGACATAATTTTTAAAATATAGATAAATGGTTGTTAATTTTCTTTTTAATTCAATACATATTGTTGGAGTAGTCTTTTGTTTATTATAGATAAAAAAATATTTGATTTCAATTAAATTCACAGGTGTTTTGTCAAAACAAATGTTTCGACATTTCAGTCGGAAGTCAAAATAATATCTAAATCTGTTTATGCGACATAAGTTTTAAATTAAAAAACAGTGATATAAGAAAAATTGTTGTTTACTATTTTTTAAAACACGTAAATTATTGGAGAAATATAAATACGCTTTTTCAAATTCTAGACTTAAAACATTTAAAATTCTATTAATAGTACGCGAGCATGACTTGCGTTCCCATATATTTTAAATGTCGGTACTCCGTATGGTTGTCTCATTTCCTCGCAACCTTTCTATCTTGCAAGGACACGTAAATAATACGCTCGTGCAAGGTTTATCTGATATGACGTTTGTTCATGTCTCGATCTCGTATTGAAGTAGCATGATCCATCGACGCATATCGCCACTTTTGACAGCTTGAAAATTGTATGACCCGCCTTAATTTCCATATTAAACTTTTCAAGGTACCGGCAAGGGCCATTCTGTCCTGGAAGTGGTCTCCGCCTTTGGCCAGGCCTGCGGCCGCAAGATCCCCTACGAGCTTGCTCCTCGCCGTAGCGGAGACGTGGCCTCCATGTACGCATGCGCGGGGCTTGCTGCTACGGAGCTGGGCTGGACGGCCACCCGTGGCCTTCCCGAGATGTGCGCCGACGCGTGGCGCTGGCAGGAGAAGAACCCCAACGGGTTTCAGAAATCTTAGTTCAAACACTTCAGGGTCCGTGTCCGGACTCCCTCCCAGCTTTTTTATAGCTGGAAATATCATTTTATAATGCAATTTTGAATCTGTTTTTAAGTATAATACGCAGCTTTTACGCAGAAGTAACTCAAGTCACAATTTTACCGTATGTGAATTATTTATTCTATATTGACATGTCGTATTGTGATACAACTGCCTACTACTCATATTTTTTAATGTCCATTCAAACAATTTAAGAATGACTTCATCTAAGTCGCATTCTTGTCACTTAAATATATTAATACGCGTGCGAGTCATTTACTTCCAAATCCCTCAAAATTTTTTATATAACAAAACCTTTAAATCACCAAAAATTAAAAAAAATATATTTTTCTTCTAAAAAGAAAAATATTTGTAAAAAAAATCATATTGAATGAAGGTGTTGCCAATTGACATAAAAATCATATCAGAAATATAACTGTTCCAATTTTCTTGACAATTTAAATAGATTTATTTATTTACAACATACATATTTTTTTTTTTTTTTTTAAATAATTTGTGACTGCAAAAAAGCATGTAATTTTGTAACTATGTATATAGAAGTCCGAAAAAATATTGTTTAAATTACCTTTTTGTAAAGTTTTTACTAACTTATATTTAGATGTATTAAATTAGATGAATATGTATTATGTGTACATAAAATAAAAGTACCGTATCACCAAATATCGTTTATTT
The DNA here is from genome assembly GCA_016648135.1 of Agrypnia vestita. Classification (NCBI taxonomy): domain Eukaryota; kingdom Metazoa; phylum Arthropoda; class Insecta; order Trichoptera; family Phryganeidae; genus Agrypnia; species Agrypnia vestita. Next base: position 713 of record JADDOH010008053.1, on the reverse strand, counting down.
GCACGGGAACCCGGAGGACAACTATGCAAAATTGTGAACGGATTTCGTTCAATTCGATTTTTAATGGATTCCGTGGATGAACAATTGTTTTGTGGGTGAGGTGCCTTAAGGGATGGACCAATGTTTGGCGCAGGATCCTAAAGAATAACAAGGCAAAATTTAGAATGGACGATGCTTTGTCAGGGATGGACTGGCTTGGGGGAGGGGTCTATTATGTTTTGCGGGCACAAGAGTAATCAGGCAAAATTTGGTTACGAGGTGAAGCCAGCAAAAAGGTGTAGGATTGTATATCCTACGGTTTAGGTAATATACCCTAACGACACTAGTTCAGTCCAGCACCGTTTTTCGTACAAGGATTCTTATAAGGATCTTATGATATACCTAATAAATATAGCTGGGTTTTTATGCCATGTTGGATACTTAACTTTCTATTTATTAATAAAAAAATTCCAGTAATTTCTTTAATAATTTTTTTTTTTTTTCAGTCATTTTAGTTTCTCCATGAGGGGTATAAAAATGAAGGTGCTTCTGAAATAAATAGAAAAAAAAGTAACCCATAAAAACCAAGTTTTTATTATACTCCCTTTCTTTGTAAAATATAACAACAATTAAAGACGAATTAAAACCTATAACATAACAGAAAACTTACAGTAATTGAATATATTTCTAAAATGTTAGATGTTTTGAGCTTTGATAAGACACCTCATGCTTTG
>JADDOH010008052.1:0-20973 GCA_016648135.1 Agrypnia vestita | reverse complement strand
GTAAAAAAAGAACCGATGGAAAGTAGTAATGAAAAGGCAGAACATTACAATATTTTATAATCATTTAATTTTATTTATCCGAAGAGCGTCATATTTTTAAAAGTCCTGCCCATCAAATAGTTTTGTGCCAATACTCGTGTTGATCGGACGTTTTAAAGTGTATTCCCTCCCGGCTCAACCCTTTTGAGCCCGGGAGCACTACTAAAATGACGCCCTCAGTCATGGCTAGAAATGGAGGTAGAAGTGTATCAGGGAATAAATCAAACTTCGAAGCTACCAAATAAGTCTCCCAAGTAAAAAAAGAATTGATGGAAAGATATAAGGAAGACCGAAATATTTTCCGATTAACAGGCTTTCAAATATATTAAATTCATCAATCTCTTAATTAATTCAACCTAGGATGTTTTAACATACAAGTAAAAATCTTCCACGCATGCAGAAGTTATTATTTTTTAAAATTAAAGATATGTGATTGCCACAAACGGTAGTAAATGAAAAGGCAGAACGTTACAATTTTTTATGATCATTTTATTTTATTTATCCGAGGGGCGTCATATTTTTAAAAGTCCTACCTATCAAATAGTTTTGTGCCAATAATTGTATTGATCGGACGTTTTAAAGTGTATTCCCTCCCGGCTTAACCTTTTCGAGCCCGGGAGCACTACTAAAATGACGCTCTCAGTCATGGCTATAAAATTCAAATATTACAAGAAAACGAGAAAATTGAAAACAGTGCAAAAGAAAAAAAATCAAACAGAACATAAAGCATCTCTTTAATACATTAGAGGGAGTATATAATAAGGAAATAGTAAAGCTACATAGTGAAATAATAGATTTACAAACAAACTAATTTAAAAAAACTGACGAATATATAGAAAAGATGGACAATATTTTATCGAACCAAAAACATACTCTTATATACCAAGCAAAACTGAGAAAATCTCAAGAACTAAGTATTGGATTATTAATATCTGCCAGATAGACGAGGGAATAAATAGCGACCAACTTCTTAATCTTGTACAAAAAAATATTAAAGTATCGTTAATTGAAATAAAAGTTAACAATATAAGAAAATTTTCGAAAAATATAATACCAAATATTATAATCAATGAAATGTCAATCTACAATGTTGTTCAGTCAATTGAAAAAAAAGATTAATCACCTACCCCAATAAAAAACATTCACAAATTTTGGCTGATTTAATTGAAAAAATACAGAAGACATTAAAAAAGAACGGCCATGCCTTATATTTGAGGGAATGGATTCAAATTACCCTCAAGAGAATTGCATAGAAGACTTAATATCACAAACTGAATACATTAAGCGAATGGTTAAAGCGAATGAGGAAAGTAAATATATCGAAGTTAAAAGAATTATAAAAAATAAATTTATTGTAATATTTATAGATAGTCATCACTGCCTAGGATTTGACCAGAGAGAGATAGAAGAGTGATGCTTAGAATGGTAAGAACACTTTTTATAATTTCTTATTCTTTTTGATCTCAACATTTTTAAAAATCGACAGTTTTATAATAGAAAAAAGATACTTATATCTAAATTTATAAATGGATGATTTTCTGAATGAATATCTCTGTATATATTTATGTAAATGCTGATGAATGTAATGAATTTTTTAAAAGAATTCCAATCGCATTCTCAATATTGCATTTAAATATAAGAAGCATATAAAATGTTGATGAATTTCTTGCTAACTGAAACCTTTTAAATTCAAACCCGGACTTAATATTGTTAATAAAGGCCCACATAGCTGCTCACAATATTCAAGAACACACATATAGAATATTCACACACACCGCTTAACAACAAGAATTATAAATAAAGGCAGTGGTATTGCAGTTTTTACAAGAAACCAATATCAAAATGTCACAATTATAGAAGTACTTATGCGACCAACTAACTGCGTGAAACTTCAGTTTCAAAATAAAAACATCTATGCTTTATATCGAACACACAGATCGGACCCATTTATCTTTATTTAAGAATTAGAACAAACTCTCTCGACATCCAATGATATGTTAACAACTGGTTGGTGTTTTCATATTAATGTTGCTTGTGATGGAAATTATCGTATAAAATAAGAATATATAAATATGTTGACGCAATAAACTACAAATCATGCATCACCTCCATTACCAAACTAACACCTTAATGTATTGATCATATTTGGACAAATTATACCAAATTGAAAAAATGTCATTAATATAGAGAACCTGTATAACCGACCACTTATACATATATATTACTATACGATTTAAATAAAAATATTACCAACCATAACAATGTAAAAAAATTTAAACAAAAAATATACTTAAATATGGAAAACCTAGAACACGAAGTAAAAAATGAATCGTGGGAATCTATTGTAACTGAAAAGGAAATTGAATATACCACAAAAAATTGAAAAAATATTAAAATTGACAGTAATACAACGGCAAAAAATATCACTGTTACTTCTAAACTTAGACATATAAAGCCTTCGATCATTCCTGTGAGAGGGTGAGAAAAAATCAATGAGAATGAAAAATAATCTTTTTCGGCTTACGAAAAGATATCTTCCACAAATACTCCCGCAATATTACTTTAAAAAATACAAAAATAAGTTAACAACCATTATAGGTACCTACGTATTACGAGTACCAAGGAGCAATTTTACGAGAGAAAAGTCGCGGAAAATGAACACAACCTTAAGACAAAATTGAAGTCCATAAATGAAATTATTGATAAAAAAAAACAATATGCAGAGTTTAAAATATCAATACCAAAAAACATGAACATAGACTGAACTAAAAAATGTGCTAACTTATCTCATACATTCTTCATTAATGTTGGAACAAAACTCGCTTGGTACTAAAATATCACAACAAAACCAATTTATAAATACATATAGTGCTACAACAACCCCTTTTGTTGAGTGCTCCATGTCAACATTCAATCCAGTAACAGACAACGATATTAAAAGAGGACGTATACAATCCGTGTGAGGGGGAAGGATGTAACTGTCAGCATCAATCGCTTCAAACCGGCCTTCATAGCCGCGGAACCTGTGACGACACCACAACCATCCCATCAAAATGTCTCCGAGCCGCCAGATTTGACCAGAACTACCACACGTTCAATTCCCGGATCTCTTGGACATGTACATATCTAACACCGATCGACCTTCATCGCAGCATCCCTCGCTCCCGCTCCACTCATCAAGGAAGCTGGGAGGGGAGTGCTGTGGCGGTACCCATCTGGCCCGCGCCGTTTAACCTACCTGCCTACGAGCGAGGACCCTTTTTTATTATTAGGTTAACATAAACAACGACTACGGCGGAGCCATCGCTGGCTATGTAAACAAATGCGAACAAAGGGAGTCGTATTAGATGACGCCGTGCATTAGTCTCGAGTCGTCCCAGGTACCGCCCGGTCGTTGTTTAGAAAATCCTTTTGGTCCGTGTCTCGCATCCGTGGTACATTTCTCTTTGTCTGATCTTTTATCACTTTTTATACGTGTTCAATATTTTTAATATTTTTGTAATTAATAATTTACTTATTTACACACTGAAACCTATATATCTTATTTGCTCCCGGAGCCTATCTCCGGTGGAGGAATAAAAATTAGATACCAATCGCTCTTTCATTCCGACGCCCAACAAACGTTCCCTAACACTATAATGTCATCAAAAAGAGCTTCAGCGCCAGGATATGACAAAATAACTGTGCGTTTGTTGAAAAAAATGAAAAATTATATTGCCAAACCATGAATGTACCTAATATATTTGAGTTTCAAAACAGGAATATTTCATACAAATTATAAAAAAAGCCATTGTTACGCCAATTTTAAAAACTGGTTATCCAGATGAAACGAATAATTATCACCTATATACCAATTTCACTTATGTCAAATATAGCTAAAATTATTGAAAAAATAGTGCAAAAACAAATTACTGCATATTTAGACATAAATAATAATCTAAATGAAAATCAATTTCGTTTTATGGCCAAATTAGGTACACACGATGCGATGGCCAAATTATGAAATTGGCCACTTTCCATGGTCAATTTCATAATTTCGTATATTTTTGGCTATGCAAAATAATTTTTTGACATATTCGATAGGTCCAGGGACATCAACATTCAAATTTTGATCAAGGTTTAAGAATCGTTCAAACACCCAACAGTTCATTCGTATAACCCGATTTATTATAATTTAACAATTAATAGGTAATAATAATAAAAAAAGCGTATTTCTGATTTCCTATTAGCAGGACTAAAAGGCTAAGGTCAATTGTAACTTGAATTTTAGAAGAAATATTTATGCGGTCACCTATATAAAGTTATTTCGCCAATCTCATAGCTGTTGACTTTGTTCCCAGATGTTTTCCTAATCAGAAAGGTAATTAAAAGGAAAAAAACTGAAGTCGGAACGACTTATATAAACTGTTAATATTATTTATAGGAACAGTGGCATATTTTTAAAAGTCCTACCTATTGACAGTAAAATTTGTCTATTCCTCTCCCGTATCTATGGTCGTCAGCCATTTGACAATCGCCATTTGAGAATCAGTCCTCTTCAGGGCCTGCGCACTCTATCCATAAAGTTTCGATTCCGTTATAATGGCATCAATTCTTTTATGGGAATTTTTTTAAATTTCATTTTTCGGCGGTTCTAATTTGGTGTCAGTACTTACCTACCCTTGCCAACTATTTTAACATTTATTGTAGTGGTATTAATGTTGGTTTCGCAAAATGTTCAAATTGGTTACACTGTTCACAATTTGCGACGCCATTTTAATTTTTAATAACAAATATGTCTTTATTTTGTGGCGATTTTGCTTGTTTATTTTTTTACAATCCCGCTACCACGTCACCGCCTCCGACATTGACATCCTCTGATAATATGTTTGTTTCGATATGAAACTGAATATTGACATTTCACAAAGGATATCTGCTACAAAAACGAAATATTTTATCGTCCTTTTGAACTGTCATACTGAAACCGAAAATACACGTGAGTGATTGTATTTTATATTTATATTAATTATATTTGGAATGTTTTATTATAATTGTGTTTGAAAGTTTATTAGAAAAAGTTATTTTACAAAGGAAAACTAATTTACATAGGGTATAAAAGCGAAGGCAGCAATATCCAAAAAATTGTTTTGAATGTAGTCACAGAGGATTACTAATTTAAAATTAACCGAATTCTAGATTTTATGTATTATTTTATCCCTTCCAAAATCTTGTTTCCTATAAATTTACAGGCTATGTTTCCCATAAAATCTCAATACTGTTGACTCATTTGTCCAAGTTTTCCGTATGATTAAAATACAAAAAAAAATTATGGTTAATTATTATTACATCATTATCTTTGTATAACATGCATACAATTATTAATTAAGAGTTATTATTATTTCACTGCTGGTTTTAGAAAGAACAGAACTTCCCACTGACATGTGTAAATGATAAGTAAAATTATTATGTCTACAGATTCAAGTCCAAGGAGATGAATATTGGTGTGACGGATGAATATCTCAATGGAATCCTCAGAACCCAGCTCCAGCAAAGGAGATGAGGGTAAGAATATACAACTATAATCTATAACTAAATATTTTTTAAACAATGATTGCTTGTGTTGTATTTTTTTTAATACACAATTCATACATTAATAAATGTTTAGAACATGAATAAAATAAATTTAAATAACAGTACTAAAATATTAAACTAAGTAATTTCATAAATAAATTTACAAAATAAATAATTTAGTTAAAGTATGTTTATGTTAATAAAATTTAATTAAAGATGGACACACTCTCCCACACTTGTTAATTTAATTTAATTGTTAATACCCATTAATTTAATTTAATTGTTAATAAAATTTAGTTAAAAATGGACACACTCATCTGTCATTTTCCAGCGTTGTCAAATTTAACAGATTGTATTATTTTTAAGGTTAAAATCAAGAAGAAGAAGAAAGAAAGCGTTGCTGCCTAACCGGTCTGTAGCAGCATTCTTAAAAATCCATGCAGATGTAAGCATCGACAAAGAGGCTTCACAGACAGTGGACTTTGTAAAATATTATTAGAAATGTAAAAATAATGTGCATAATAATATCGAACCATGAGTACTTTAGTGTATTAAGTGAAAAATGCAGTTTTGAGATATCGGCGTTAGATGTTATAAATTTCTTTATCAAATTGATTTTCAATTATTTGTTTTAGAATTTTTTGAATATTGCAAGGATTTGGATTGCCTCACATGCACCCATCGATAAACCTTATATTTGCTTATAAGGTTTATCAATGGGTACAGCATAATATAACTATTTTATTATATTTTGATTGAGACAAGGTTTTATAAAAGAGATAAATCATTTAGACCTTCCGACAAATCTGGTGTTTTTAGTATATCTAAAATTAGTGTTTTGCTTTCCTGAATGGGAACATTAATGAATGATCTTGCAATATCAAATGATACTAACTTTTCATTCAATATCTTTTAAGGTATTGACTACATGAAATTTTAATTGTATACTTTGGTTTAAATACGTTGGAGTTATTTAATATTTTTGTAATGATTGAAGTTATTTTGAATGTTGGGGAATTGCATTACATTGGGATACTGCTGATCTGATGGGGCTGTTTCCTTTGTGAATTTTGAGAAAGCCGTATAATTTTGCGATCATTAACACTGTTTGCCTTTTTTCCTTACAAATTAAACTTATGGAAGTTATTGTCCGATCGTCCTGATGAAGATATAATACAGTATCGAAATCATTAGACGTTTAAAAAAAATATGTGTGGTTTTTAACGCTATAAGCATAAAAAATATTAAATCAATTGTTCTACTTTTTTAGTTTCAAACCGCTTGATCTTACTGACCGGTTATATTATTTGCAATGCATTGTAAATGATGTCTTATTGATATCTGTTCTTGTATACGCTTATTTAATTGAAAATAATTATTCTGAACATTGAAGTGTAAAATGACAATTGAAAAGAATACTTTTTTTGTTGTGTATCCAGAATAATTATTATGTATGTGTAATGTATATGTATGTAAGAATCGTTGAAAATACTGTCAACCCATTAGAATGTACTCTGTTTATCATATCTTCACACTTTTGATCATTTAGATGATATTCCTAACCTTTTTTTATTATTTTAAAAATTTATTCTTTAAATAGGAAATATAATAATTTTATATTTCTTTATATATACAGCATTACATATAATTATTTAAAATTTTATTCTAACTAAAGTATCACATATTTTTTTAGTTTCCTCTTAAAGTTGTTATATTATTTACATCTCTAATGTCCCTGGTAGTTTTATGTATAGTTTCGTTGTAGTAGTAGTTTTATATATAGCACTGTGCATGATTAAAATTTGTGATTTTTTTTTAATGTAATCTTTTCATCTTCTCTTGTGCAGTGCAGTGTTTGTGTTTGTTTTTTCTTAATACTTCAAAGATGTTGTATCCATTATTAATTTTATACATAAGTAGAAATAGAATTAAATTTAATTATTTGTCTATTATTGGTAAACTTTCTAGCACCACTTTAATTCTTGTGTATTGATTTATTTTTAGTATAATTCTTAATGCTTTCTTTTCGAGTATTGTTATTTTTTCAATTCTTCTTCAACCCAGAAATAGTATACTGCCGCAGTAGTTGATGCGGGGGACAATTATTGCGTTATATAATATATTTTTGCACAATTCTGTTTTGATCTCTTCTGATTCTTTCCAAGGGTGAAATTCATTTTGCTATTTTTTGTTACATATTTTGTGTTCAATGTAAAGTTTAGTTTATGATTTATAATTGCTCCCAAATATTTTACATCGAATTGGGTAGGAATTTATTGCAATGTTTTTTTTAAATCAATATTTGTTGAATTTTTCCAATGTATATTTGTACTTAAAACAATCATTCTGAATCTAAAAAATATATTATTTGAATGTTACATTTTTTATCACATCACTTAAATAATATTAGTAATAATATTAACAGGCAATGAAAATTGACTACCACATGAATACGAAGTGTAATCTTATTTTGTATAATCATCACAAATCATTGATTTCCTTTATCTATTAAAATGGTAGCTTGTGGTGTAAATTATTTACTGATCAATGTTACATTTTATTTTCTAAAATATTAATAATTACAAAATATATAATATTGAATTTTTATTTTCTTTGCGAGTTTTGGTATTTTAAAAAATATTAATTCTATGTTTTTGAATTGAATGAATTTTAAATATGAACATTGTTTTTAAAACAAAATCATCTATTTTAATCTGAAATTATGTTCATTATGTAAACATATTCCTTCTCTAAACATGAGATTTTTCTTTTACAGAGAGGTAGTGTGTAAAATTTAAAAAATATGCTGTAACAATATTGACGAATTTAAAAATAATTGTCAGTTTTCTTTGCCAATTCTTTTTCTGACTCTTATTATAGAATTGGTGGATAATACATTTTTAATTAAATGTACCATCTTTTATTGTTCAACCTTATTTTCATTTCAGAAACAAACAGCAAAAAAAGGACAAATATATAAATAAATAATAATATCTCCCATAGTCGCAAGATGTCACTTTGCAAATAACAGTTGCCATTCTATTTTGGTCTATATTCTGTGGTCCTCTTGCAAGAAATAGAACCATGAGCCGTGTAGACCAAGATGTTCCTGCCGTGAAGCCCGAGCCAGGGTCTGCAGCCGGGAGCGGCGATGAAGGAGCGCCCTACACGGACATGGATATATCGTTTCCTGACATCAAGCAGGAATACTCCAGGAGGGCCAACAAGCTCGCCGGTGAGTAGTTTCTTCATTTTATTGATTTATTCTCAGCGATGTCATAACCAAGTGCTCGCATCTGATGCGTCCGTTAAAGATGGATCGAAAGAAAAAAGTCCCAACCGAGGTGACCAGATTTCGTACCTAAATCAAAAAGCAGTGTGAAGAACGCTATAGATAATTATGTGCCTACTAGGCGTTCACGAATGAACTATTTTCCGCTCCGAATAACTCCACTGTTCAGTTCACTCTCAAAATAACTCAGAACTCTCAAAATAAGCTGGATGGACAGAGTTACGAATGAAGATATTATGGCTCGGATGAATAAAGAAAAATAAGTTATTAAAACAATAAAAATCCGAAAACTTCAATATCTAGGACATGTGATGAGACATCCGGAGAAATACGAGACATTGCATCTCATAATGCAGAGAAAGATTGCCGGAAGTCGGGGCCCTGGAAGAAGGAGGACTTGAGACAGTGGCTTGGCCAGTCTACTGTGGAACTGTTCCGGGCCGCAGTAAACAAAGTCCGCATAGCCAACGTCCGTTAAAAGAAGTTTAGTTCACTATCACCATCAACTGTTCGGTAGCCATAAATTTAAAAAAAGTTTTTTTAACAAAAGTTAATAATCAACAATGATTTGACTTCTTGCTGGCAACGCCTGTATCTTGTGTCGCTATGATTTTTGTAATTGCATACACTCTGCAGGAATCCGATCTGAATGGCAAAATGTTCACCAATTTACTTGCATATCAAAATAATTAATTGTTAAATGTTACCCTTAATTGTTAAAAAATCTTACCATACGTCATTCCTGTTGGAATCTTAAGGCGTATAAAAAATGTAGCATAAGAACTAAATACATAAATATCTTGATACTTAGAACCCGCGCATGTTTATATTAAGAGTATTTCGAAATAAAATAGTGAAATATAATATAACGATTCATTTTGACTCTATTATCACGTTGCGAGACAACAATTACATTCAGTTTGCAATATTCGCATTCAGTTTGCAATATTCGGTTGCGTCGGGAAATGCTCCCTCGAATCATTTGCCAAGCTGAGTTCTCAAAGTTCCGCACAGCCAGCAGGAAAGGCAAGTGTGTTGGTGCCTACACTTGTATTGCATTCATAATATTAATTTTGGTTAGTATACTGTGGTTTGTATTATAACTTGATTCGATCTGAACGTGGGATGAGCTTTGTCACAGCATTGGCTGCGTCTTCTGCCAAAATTTACCAATCCCATTTCGATTTCTCCAGTTGTCGTCTCCGACGTAGAACACACAACTGGGTGATAGAAATTAATTAAGCTATATTATCGAAAAAATTAAAACTTTGTAGTATTCACAGTCCACGTTTAAATCTGAATTAAGCCATGTATTCACTAGGTTTGTCCCCTAGTGAATACATGGCTTTATACTTGGCTTGCGAAATAGTTGAATGCAAATATAATTACTACCCAGTGTAATAATTGTCGATTACAATGGTCAAATCGTGCGTGATTATGACAAATATTATTTAAAATTTGATGAACTTTACAGCTTCTGCGGTTAAACAGGACAGTATTAGGATTTTACTATTGATTGTCTTAAGTTTACACTAAAAAGTTCAATATGAGGTCAGAGGCTTGTGGACAAAGCAGAAAAACAGACAAAAAATACATTTCACGTTCTATCGACACGTTGTGGAGACCAGGCGTCGCTTCTTGGTGTTGGGTTGCGATCCCCAGGTTACTAATGCCGGGAAAAGGGCTCCCACCGCACAATTAATATGTGTGAGCAGCTGAACGTGCTTCACCCAGGATTGCGCCCGTGAAATCGATGGCTTCTTTCTGCCCATAATCAGGGATACGATGCCGCCACAGTTTGGACCCCCTGTTGAAGGTTATTGATAAAACATAAGTACAATTCTAACGAAAAATATGTGTTGTTTCAGACCACGGATCCAGATTATTAATTTTTTTGATTTGTGTAATATTTTATACAATTTATATACAGATCATGCAGCATTTACATTTTTTAGATTTGTTTTTTCGCTATACCTTTCCAAAAAGGAGGCGAGCTCTTGATAATTTTGCACAGTAGCAACTGTTTGGCGTGTATCTACACACAGGTTGTTATAAGATGACTTGCTTGATGCAAGCACAGCCTGAGGTGACTTGGAGACGTGCCCCGGAAAAAGATCTCTCCTGCTCCGTTACCGGATTATTGTTTTTGATTACAGAAGTGGATTCCAGCAACGTGGGCTGCAGTACGCGGGGAGGTGGTGTGCAGGCATATGAGGCAGTCGAGAGCGGCGGTGAGGGAGCAGGCAGCGGAGCGTCCTACTCTGACATAGACATATCATATCCTGACATCAAGCAGGAGTGCTCGGAGTACTCCAGGAGGGCCGAAGAGCGCACTGGTGAGCAATTGAATGGTGTGTAGATATAGATGTACAGAATCGGTCAACGCTTTCGGAAAATTGGTGGCTTCCAGCGTGACGGCTGATTACCAGCTGTGTGCTTTTCCACTTTGCGCTGGCTTACCACGCTTCCTGCTCGCTTTCCTTGTAGCGCACTTGGGACATCGTGTTCCCATTCACGTTCACTCATTATCCACTTTATTTCTTCTTTTGTGAAAAAACGGATAACATTAAAATGCTACATGCTATAAATTAATATAAATTAATGATGTCATTTGGAAATGTGCTGATTTAATTTTAAATTTTGAATAATTTTTGTGTCATAATTCCAGCTTGTGTAGTGTTCTGTGTTTAGTGTTTATTTTAAGCATAACATATTGAATTCACGCAATTATTATTAACATTGCAGATGTCCCGCGAATGCAAGATTCTTTTTCGAAAAATCCGACTGTGTCTTCGCCTGCCCCCGGAATGTCGAAATTGGAGACCATTTCCAAAGCTAAAAAATCCACTACCAGGTCCACGCTTATTCTCACTGCTAAAACGGGGTTTCCTTGCGCTCAGTGCCCGTATGTAAGCAAACGAAAAGCTTACCTCAGAATTCACGAATTAGTTCATACCGGGAAGAAAATGTTTTCATGTTCGCAGTGTAATTATTCTGGCAATCGAAAATCACACTTAAGAAGTCATATGCTTACGCATAATACAGAAAAATTATTTTCGTGTTTGAAGTGCAATTATAAGTGCAAACTAAAATCAAACTTAAGAAGACACATGCTCAGGCATAATGCAGAAAAATTGTTTTCGTGTTCCCAGTGCAATTATTCATGCAATCGTAAATCAGACTTAAGAAGTCACATGCTCACGCATAATGCAGAAAAATTGTTTTCTTGTTCCCAGTGCAATTATTCATGCAATTATAAATCAAGCTTAAAAAGTCACATGCTCACGCATTATGCAGAAAAATATTTTTCATGTTCTCAGTGCAATTATTCATGTAATCATAAATCAAGCTTAAGAAGTCACATGTTCACGCATTATGAAGGAAAATTATTTGCATGTTCCCAGTGCAATTATTTATGCAATTATAAATCAAGCTTAAGAAGTCACACGCTCACGCATAATGCAGAAAAATTGTTTTCATGTTCCCAGTGCAATTATTCATGCAATCAAAAATCTTACTTAAAAAAACATATGCTTACTCATAATGGAGAAAGGTTGTTTTCATGTTCCCAGTGCAATTATTCGAGCAATTATAAATCGAACTTTAAAACACACTTGCTTACGCATAATGCAGATAAATTATTTTCATGTTCCCAATGCAAATATTCATGTAATCGGATAAAAAGATTTAGATGTCATGTGCTTAAGCATAATGCATAAAGAGTGTTTTCTTTTTCCCAGTGCAGTTATTCTTGCTGTTGGAAATCAAGTTTATAAGTACATTCGCTTACTCTTGTATAATACATTGTTTTCATGTTCTGACTTCGCGAGCTTGCGCGTGATGTCACAGAGACAGCGCATTCGTCTTGGAAAGGAACACGCATCATTATTGTGTTTCAACTATGAAAACTACTAAAATAAATCAATGTTTAATATTGACATATTTCGGATAATAATCATGTTCTAATAGCTTGCGTTGTAAAGTTTTTATTGTCCGTATTCAAAGATGCTGTTTCGGCAGCCCATTCCCCAAGACCTCTCGCATCTCGGCGTGCTCGCTCATTGAAAACCATCGCTGATGTGAGTGAGACAGTAACTGAAATGCCGGGAAGTAGAGAACTGTGCCTGTCTCGGTCGTCAGCACAGAATTTTCAAAAATAATCCAGATGACGCTTGCCCTTCAACATGCAGACCACCAATGGCGTCACAATTACAGTACAGTCCCCCCTTGAGTTACGTAGTTGACCTCGATTTAACAACAAAAATTACAGCCCTTGTGTTATTCATGAAATTAAACACCTTGTTTATTCTAAATGCTTTTAACTTAGATTTTCTTGTCAATATATATTTAATTTCACTGTTATTTTAAGCAATTAGCTGTATGTTGATAAAAAAAGTTTTAATTTTGCTTTGACCATAATAACATTGTGTGTTCGTTTCGTTAAATGTCATTAAAATTATGGAAAAATATTTATTTATTTCGATTTCATTTCTCGGAGCGCATCCAAATTCACACACTTCCTTTAACCACTGTACTGGAGTCCTATATCTGTATTAATTTCCTAGTAATGCATATCGCACAAGTATAAAGTACCGAATATTTTTTTTATAAATCAGCAATAAACGCAATGAGAATTTGATAGTTTTTAGTTTTTTTAAAATGACTCACTCACGAGAGGTACCGGCGTGTATTAGTGCTGAAAATGTTAATGAAAATATATGTAAACAGCGCATAAAGAGCGAAAAGGACTATATTCACTTTTTACTTTGTATCTTAAATTGAACATTCTGGCACTTAGTGCTATATTCATTTCCAGTATTCAGTTATTGATTTTTTTTATTTGTTCACATAAAATATATACATAATATAATATGGCGATTTCCCACTTAAGCTAGGCCTGCTCTACCGCCTCACATTTTCACAAGTATTTTCTGCGGTTTATATAGAAGAAGTACCTTATTGTGTGGATCCCATCTTAGGTTGTCATCAATCCAAATGCTTAATATTTAATTTTGTCGCTGAACATGATTTCTTCGCACTTGCACTGTTTAAAGTTGTTACATGTATGGATTGCCAAAATTGGGAAAACCTGCATCTAAACCCAAAATGCAGGTAGAAATGTATCAGGTAAGAATGAAAACTTGGAAGCTACCAAATAAGTATCCCAAGTAAAAAAAGAACCGATTGAAAGATGTAAGTAAGACCGAAATATTTTCCGATTAACAGGCTTTCGAATATATTAAATTCGATAATCTCTTAATTAATTCAACCTAGGATGTTTTAACATACAAGTAAAAATCTTCCACGCATGCAGAAGTTATTATTTTTTAAAATTAAAGATATGTGATTGCCACAAACGGTAGTAAATGAAAAGGCAGAACGTTACAATTTTTTATGATCATTTTATTTTATTTATCCGAGGGGCGTCATATTTTTAAAAGTCCTACCTATCAAATAGTTTTGTGCCAATAATTGTATTGATCGGACGTTTTAAAGTGTATTCCCTCCCGGCTTAACCTTTTCGAGCCCGGGAGCACTACTAAAATGACGCTCTCAGTCATGGCTATAAAATTCAAATATTACAAGAAAACGAGAAAATTGAAAACAGTGCAAAAGAAAAAAAATCAAACAGAACATAAAGCATCTCTTTAATACATTAGAGGGAGTATATAATAAGGAAATAGTAAAGCTACATAGTGAAATAATAGATTTACAAACAAACTAATTTAAAAAAACTGACGAATATATAGAAAAGATGGACAATATTTTATCAAACCAAAAACATACTCTTATATACCAAGCAAAACTGAGAAAATCTCAAGAACTAAGTATTGGATTATTAATATCTGCCAGATAGACAAGGGAATAAATAGCGACCAACTTCTTAATCTTGTACAAAAAAATATTAAAGTATCGTTAATTGAAATAAAAGTTAACAATATAAGAAAATTTTCGAAAAATATAATACCAAATATTATAATCAATGAAATGTCAATCTACAATGTTGTTCAGTCAATTGAAAAAAAAGGATAATCACCTACCCCAATAAAAAACATTCACAAATTTTGGCTGATTTAATTGAAAAAATACAGAAGACATTAAAAAAGAACGGCCATGCCTTATATTTGAGGGAATGGATTCAAATTACCCTCAAGAGAATTGCATAGAAGACTTAATATCACAAACTGAATACATTAAGCGAATGGTTAAAGCGAATGAGGAAAGTAAATATATCGAAGTTAAAAGAATTATAAAAAATAAATTTATTGTAATATTTATAGATAGTCATCACTGCCTAGGATTTGACCAGAGAGAGATAGAAGAGTGATGCTTAGAATGGTAAGAACACTTTTTATAATTTCTTATTCTTTTTGATCTCAACATTTTTAAAAATCGACAGTTTTATAATAGAAAAAAGATACTTATATCTAAATTTATAAATGGATGATTTTCTGAATGAATATCTCTGTATATATTTATGTAAATGCTGATGAATGTAATGAATTTTTTAAAAGAATTCCAATCGCATTCTCAATATTGCATTTAAATATAAGAAGCATATAAAATGTTGATGAATTTCTTGCTAACTGAAACCTTTTAAATTCAAACCCGGACTTCATATTGTTAATAAAGGCCTACATAGCTGCTCACAATATTCAAGAACACACATATAGAATATTCACACACACCGCTTAACAACAAGAATTATAAATAAAGGCAGTGGTATTGCAGTTTTTGCAAGAAACCAATATCAAAATGTCACAATTATAGAAGTACTTATGCGACCAACTAACTGTGTGAAACTTCAGTTTCAAAATAAAAACATATATGCTTTATATCGAACACACAGATCGGACCCATTTATCTTTATTTAAGAATTAGAACAAACTCTCTCAACATCCAATTATATGTTAACAACTGGTTGGTGTTTTCATATTAATGTTGCTTGTGATGGAAATTATCGTATAAAATAAGAATATATAAATATGTTGACGCAATAAACTACAAATCATGCATCACCTCCATTACCAAACTAACACCTTAATGTATTGATCGTATTTGGACAAATTATACCAAATTGAAAAAATGTCATTAATATAGAGAACCTGTATAACCGACCACTTATACATATATATTACTATACGATTTAAATAAAAATATTACCAACCATAACAATGTAAAAAAATTTAAACAAAAAATATACTTAAATATAGAAAACCTAGAACACGAAGTAAAAAATGAATCGTGGGAATCTATTGTAACTGAAAAGGAAATTGAATATACCACAAAAAATTGAAACAATGAAATGTGTTTTAATTTTGTCAGAATATATTGAGTTTGTTCAAATCTTTCAGAACAGTGCCGGATTTATGTCACAGAGACATTATTAATCAATTAATGTATATTATAGATATATCTGTGGGGATTTAGGGAAATGAAAATGGCTTTGTACAGGCCGCATGGAAAGGCGGTTATAACTCATATGTGTATATTATAGATACATCTGGGGATTTAGGGGAATGAAAATGGCTTTGTATAGGCCGCATGGAAAGGCGGTTACAACTCATATGTGTATATTATAGATACATCTGGGGATTTAGGGGAATGAAAATGGCTTTGTATAGGCCGCATGGAAAGGCGGTTACAACTCATATGTGTATATTATAGATACATCTGGGGATTAAGGGGAATGAAAATGGCTTTGTACAGGCCGCATGGAAAGGCGGTTACAACTCATGTGATTTGAACATATATGCAACTTCCAAAAAATTAGTAAACATGGTATATTCTATCATGGGTGGAAATGGCGAATGTTACATTGTGTAAAGTGATCACTTAAGCCAACCATAAGATAGGTCGTCCTATAAGTAAGTCGTCGTAGACGTAAGTCCTTTGTACACCGAAATGACTTCTATACCTACTTTCCCATAAGAAATACAGTTTCGTCTCTGTGAGATATCTATAATATACATTAATTACCTAATATAATTTTGTCTTTATTCTAATTTTTAAGTATAACTTCTAAACGCGCATACATAAGTACACGCATGAATTTTTAAAGTGTTTTTTATTTAAATCATTTAACATTGATATTAAACAAAATCTTATAAAACGTTAAAAAATATAGTTTAAAGTCACACACTTAATACAATTTTAAAATGCTTAAGAAAAAATAATAACATAATGTTGCATGTAATGGAGATGTTAAAAAAATGTTTTTCTTAAAAATCAGAAAAATAGCACAATAAATCAAATTTTGAGTGAAATTATGCGCGAAATTATACATTTCAGAAAGAAACAGTATCTATTTTAGTTCGGCCGGCTTTCTCACATCTGTTACATCTCTAATATTAGGTCCTTACATATGAAATTGGCGTTTAGTATGGGAGGAACATAAAGCCGATTTTTTTTATTATAATATATTTATTTAATCAAAGTATGTACCATTGCTATCTATGCACTTTTGCCATCTCATAGGTAGTTCATCGATCCCTTTACTAAAAAAACCATTCGGACGGGAATCAATAAAATCTTTGAAGGCGGTTTGGCCTGCCCCATCGGAGTTGAATTTTTTCCTTTGCAAGAAGTTATCCAAATTTCGAAAAAAATGGTAATCTGTTGGGGCAAGGTCCGGAGAGTACGGTGGATGTCTTAGACATTCCAATTGAAGCTCCTCTAATTTGGTAGCCGTCTGTTGTGCAGTGTGTGGTCTAGCGTTATCATGAAGCAGCAGTGGCCTAGAGCGATTAACCAGCCTCGGTTGTTTAGCAGCTAGCTTTTCCATCATGGTTTGCAGTTGCTGACAATAGACATCTGCCGTAATCGTCTGGCCAGATTTAAGAAAGCTGTAGTGAACGACACCACCACTTGTCCACCAAACGCTCACAAGTAACTTTTTTGGAGTCAATTTTCGCTTGGGGCATGGTTTGGCTGGTTCGGCAGGGTTCAGCCATTGCGATGAGCGCTTCCGATTATCGTACAGGATCCACTTTTCATCACAGGTAATGATTCGATTTAAAATCCCTTCATTATTGTGCCGGTTGAGTAATGCAACGCAGCAGTCAACGCGCGTTTGTTGATTTGCTTCACTCAATTCGTGAGGTACCCACCTTTCAAGCTTTTTCACCTTACCATTTGCTTCAAGTGGATTAAAACAGTTTTATCACTAACACCGCAGCCTGCAGCTAACTCGGATGTGGTTTGCGATGGATCCGCTTCCACAATAGCCTTCAATTCTTCATTATCAACTTTGGTCTCCGGCCGTCCACGGGGCTTGTTCTGCAGGTCGAAATTTCCAGAACGAAAACGTTGGAACCAAAAACGCACTGTGTTTTCTTTTGCGGCACCGTCGCCATACAAATCATTAATCCTTCGAGCCGTTTCTGCAGCACTGGTGCCACGGTGGAACTCGTACTCGTAAATAACGCGATATTTCAAGTTTTTCATTTTGTAAACTGAGTGACGCAAAGAAAAAAACAATTGAGGAAAAAACAAATGAATTATAATTTTCAAAACACAAATACATGAGTAAATAGCTGTATAAATTTGGATTTGGAATTCCTAACCAAAGAGAAGATATTTGAGATCAAATTTGCCAGTACGGCAAAACGCCAATTTCATATGTAAGGACCTAATATAAGGAACGGATAATTATCATACAGCAAAATGTCGTCAAACTTGCAAAACTTACGTTCATGTAGAAAGGGTTACGTATGTAGTACTACACAGTTAAAAGGTCAGGCGTTAAAGTTTGCACATTTCTGTTTCGTTGTATAGTATTGTATATTTCTCGATATTATCTTTCGTGCAGCAAATAATTCACTTTCGAGCGACACTAGCGCTATTTTTAGCGGGAAGTTATTAAACTAATGGGAATGTGCAAGGTATAGGAGCCTCTTTAAGGGCACGCTAGCGGCAATTAAGCGATAATCGGCCACCGGAGCTATTAAGACACGTGATTTGATTTCGGCTTCAATCGTATTTCGCACATAAATGTGGTCCAGGCAGGTTTGTTTCAATGTGTTAGACACAACGGCTTCTCTGGTAGTACCGTGTATACATTTAGTTAGGTAATGGCTTGCCAATATCTTTTCGTATCTCATGACATATGAGTCTTCGGGTTTTAGTAAATTTATGTTCATATCACCCAAAATGATAATTCCATTTTCTTCTCCGAAGGAGTTCAATATATTGTCTAATTGTTTAAAGAAATTATTTTTATTAGAACTTGGTGGCCTGTAAATGGCAGCTATATTAACTGTGACATTATTTTTTAGCTTTATATTTCCCGTTATGTTCTCGAAATCACAGGTAGTATTATTGGCTTCTTAAAATTGATGTGTTTTTTATGAATAGCATTATGCCACCTCCTTTTTTAAGTTTCCTACATTTGTGATACCTCTGAAAATTATTAACCGTGTACAAATTAATTTCATTTTCCTCAATATTTGTTTCACATAGAATTAGAATATCAATACTGTCTCAAGAATTTATCAATATAGTTTTCAGCATGTGCCAGTACTTATTTAACGACCTGATATTGAATTGTAAACACATTAGATTCCCCAGGTTTTTCGGAATTTTAAACATTTGTTTATATTGTCTATTTGTTCAAATTTGACACATGTTTCAAAATCTAACCACACCGCCATCTGTTGTAAAATTTAGTTTTGTGTGTCATTTTGGACTCAAACCATAATCTATATTGTTTTTATAGTTCCTAATGTGGTTCTGTAGGGAGCTGCATTGTATGACGTCATTTTCTTTGTGATCTGTTGGTACCAACATTCCAGTTTTTGTGTTTATTGTAAGTTGTACAATGTATACAATATAACTTTGTTTTGTTCGGGCATTCCGTTTTATAATGTTTTTCGACACAGTTCATGCATACGTTTTCGTTTTTACATTCTTTTGCCATATGATGAAATCCACAGCAATTAAAACATTTGAAAATATTGATATTGTACGATGACGGACGTCTCGTCACCATCGCACGCGGGTCGGATATTAGAAAGAAAGATTTTCCTTCCAATCGCCGCCGATTAATGATTGACCGTAAATGACACCCGAGATACACTGGGCCAAAGCTAACTACGACACAGTGGACAATTTGTACTTGCGGTTTCCTGGGAAGGCGGGTGCCGCTTCAATCGAGATTCTCCTGGCTTCGTCGAATCCGGAATAGTTGGTGTGTCTCTTCCGGAAGGCTAAATTGTACAGATGTTGAACACACACGAAAAGGAATGTCGGTTCGCACCGAAAAACGACACCTGACATGCTTTTCAACTGTCACTGGGCAGATTTTTAAAAATTCGAATCCTGGCTAGCGATTGGCGCAAAACACATCGGGTAGCAGTCCGACCAACCAAAATCGCGGCGGCCCGCGCGCGGTGATTACGAAACAGATATAATCGGCGCATTTACACATATTCCACATGACTTTGATTTTATTATTCAATAATAGTATTCTTGCTTCTGGATTTACTTCTAATATCATATGTATTTTGTTATTGTGCTTATTTGCAATGATGTATTTAGGATTTATAGTAATATCTTAGTGACTAGGTACAGCTATGCTGAACAAAATTGCTTTGGTTATTGATATATTTCATGTATCTGAGGGGGTTTTCCGAAACAGAATTCTCCTACACCTTTGACCAGATTGTATATGTTATTTTTAATTGTTTTATATAATTATATCTTCATAATATTGTATTCTAATAATATTGTATAATATTGTATATCTGGCTATTCAAATTTAATATTGCTATATTATCAGTAAAAATTTCCTAGTAGCTTACTATACTTTATCCACTTTTTTGCATTATACTTTTTTGTAAACTTGATTGTCTAACCTCATTATGTTTAAACTATGTATATATACTTTTTTACATTTATACCCTTTATTTTTCTTTTACATTAAATCGTTTGTTGTATTTTAATTATGTATAAACCTGTTGTAAAAGGCTATTAACCGTTATGTTACTACCCGGAATTTATCACACTGGTTACTACCCAGGGTACCCAGGTGTTCTACTTTGATGGACCTTCCCCCGTGCATTCTTTTGTTATGTGTATTACAAATTGATATG
>JADDOH010008051.1:0-14349 GCA_016648135.1 Agrypnia vestita | reverse complement strand
CTATATGTTCTCCGGTTCTGGGTGTCGCATTCATCTAAGCTATTTTTTTGCAGAATTTTGGAGCATTGAGTCATCCAATCGTCCAGGATTTTGTCTTTCTTCAAATGAAATGAACTGATTTTAAAATTACATAAATAATAATAATAATAATAGTTTTTTATTCATATTTTAATTTTGTATTGTATTACACTTCGATGCCTAACTGGGAATTACCTGTTTGAAGGCGGTCGACTATTTATATAGCAAAAAGAGTTAAAAAATATAATTTAGTGTACATTACAATAAATTTTTCAAATGAACAAATACATAATAAATTTAATTTGATAAAATGATTAGTATATACTACAATAAATTTTTTAATGAACAAATGTATAATAAATTTAAATTAGATAAAATAATTAGGAATAGAAATACAGAATTATCGGTTAAGTAAGGTGAGGCAAAAAGAGAAATCGAAATAAAATATAAATTACAAAATATATAATAAAAAATTTAAATAAGCCAAAAACATTGAGAGAAAATTACACAGCATAGGAATATACTTACTCACACATTATTTGTTAATTTATTTTTAAAACATTACAAAATGTAATAAACATAAAAATCTATCAATCATGCATAATTTTTTTTAATCTTAAAAAAATATCATTATTTATGAGTGATTCATTTAATTTTTTTTAATTATATAAATATAATATAACATATAAAATCGATAACGTTAATTGATGAGTGATTACATGTTAAAAACTTATATTTTGAAATCTCTGAAAACAAATAAAAAGAGTTTAGTAATACTAATAAATAATTATCTAATGATTACTTTCATATATATTATTTAAAAATAATACAATAAAATAATCCTTTGTGTATTGACATAAAAAAATACGTTGTAAGTCACTTATTATTTATTATTTTCTTTGTTCAATTTCGAAGAAAATACTGAAGGGGTGTTTATAAACATTGTAAGAGGGTGGAGGTCTCTTTTGTTTATACTTAATCTCCATGGAAAAATCTCTCGTAAACGGTCAAACTGAAGTTAACGAGCTCGAACAATGAATGAACCACTCGGTGGAGGCTGCGAAGAAGTAACTAAGAAACAACATTCATGAATTATTGTTTGATGTCGTTACTTTCGAACTTGGAGAAGAATATTGTAACCGAGTTTAATTTTGTACTAAAGAAACGATCAGTGCTAAACAAAAGGTTGGCTTTTTCATCCATGGTTTAACTTTTAGGAAACTTGAGACTGTCATAGAACAAAGATCATGTAGTCTATCTCTATCACGCTGTACTATACGAAACTAATGAAGACAGTTACAGATATCATTTTATGTATACAAATAATTTAAGGAATATTCCCTTACGATATTTATTTATTTATTTATTTATTTAATGTTCATGGAAGACCAACAGCACAAAAGAAAAAAGCATAGAAAACATTGATACAATATAGATGGCCAATTACAGGTCTCCACATTTAGAAATATGTCAGTACTGATAAATATTTATGAATGACTAAGGCATATTAAAAATTATATAGAAAGAAAGAATAAAAAAATTTAAACAAAAGAAAAAAAAACAACTTAATTATTACGTGGAAAAAAATTCAGCACTCAAAATTTTTCTTAATCTTGTGTGGCTGCACTCGAACAGATCAATATCCAATAATCTTATCAGTTTATTGAATGCATCGCATACCCTCAAGAAATATGAATTACGACGATAGTTGGATGAGGTAAAATCAATGTGAAAGACTGGGTTGTGTCTACGAGATCTACAGGGAACATGGAATTTTAGTCTATTTAATAGTTCAAGTCAAATCAAATTCAATAATGGACGAAGATATTTAAATGGACAAATTGAAACTCCCCTAGCATTTAGATTACTTACTTCTATCTATTTATCTCTTACCTGTTTATTATTGGTGCAGGCCATCCTTAATAAAGATCACTAATTTTTGATTTCTGCCCTTCCATCCAGGTGTTTGCAACTTAGCCTCCATTTCCCCTAAGCCTCTCATCAAAGCCTTTACAAAACTTCAAGACCCCAACATAACTTTAGCTCAAATTTGAAACCTCCACTCTGATTCCTATTCGAGAACTTTTTAGAACTAACTAAACATCACGCCGTTTCCCCGCAGGGGTAGGCAGAGAGGATTGAACGCCACACTCTTCTATCCTGGCACATCTTCTATCCACTTTTGCTTCGGCCATATTCATACATCTTCTCAGACAAGTTCTACGGTTGTTGCGGCTTTCAACAGGGCCATCCTCAAATACTTCTGGTGTCTGATCATTCCAGGTCTTGCCTTCAACACTCGCCTCATATATTTTCTTAACCATCCTTTCCTCGTTCATACGTTCCACATTACCAAACCATCACTCTTTTATTCTATCTACCACACTACAGCCAGAATTACATTCATAAAGTGATGAATGAACAAATTAGAAGTTCATGTAGGACTTTTTAGACCCTTCCATAACTGCAATTGTGCTATTTTCTATCGATTTAGTAATTTTAACTCATTTAAGACAGTTCTGGCCCATTAGCATGCATTTTATAATGAAAAACTTAATATTTTAACTAACTTTTATGATTTTGTGAATATCTTGAAACGTAATGTCGTACTGAATGGTGGTTTTGTGGAGATATGAGAAATGTCATAATTTCAGAAGTAACAGAGAAACGAGAGAGTGTTGTGTGGGACTATTATTCGGTTAAGTGTGTATGAGATCCCATTAGAAAGTTAAGATAGCGGTAATCCGTCTCTATTGACGGTTTATCGTTCTATGCTCATGTTGGTGTCGCGAACATGTGTCATTTAAGAACTGTTGCGTTGAAATAAGCATGCAGCAGAATATATCAGTATAAAAGCAATATATAATATATATATAATATATATATATTATATTGTTCAAGTAAATTACAAATTACGGTGGCACTGAATTTATTTAAGCAAGTTACAACTTACTTACTTACTTAACATCACGCCGTTTCTCCGTGTGGGTAGGCAGAGAGGATAGAGCGCCATACTCTTCTGTCCTGACATACAACTTTCGCCTCATCTACATTCATACATCTTCACACGCAAGCTCGCTGGATGTTGAGGCTTCTAATAGGACCATCTTCTAGTATCTGGTTAATCTGGTCATGCCACGTCTTCCGTGGTCGCCCTCTCTTTCTGACGCCGTCAACACTTGCATTATATATCTTTCTTTCCTCATTCATTCGCTTAACATGCCCAAATCACCTGAGCGACCCTATTTTTATTCTATGACCCTTAATTATTATAACTCGTATTATACGATATCAGAGACGGTTTAGTGTAGCTGCTAGTACGCTGGATGCGGGGGCGTGCAGTGGGAACATCGCAGCATAAATTTTACGTAACCAATTATTTGGAAAAAATCGGAATACAACATATTTATATTTCGTAATATTTCTACCACAATTTTTATCATAGCATTCATATTTTGATAAATCATAAAAATCTGTAGCATAAATATATATTTTTTTTTTTTCCAAAATATACGTTTACAAAAAAATCATGCTTCAATGTTCCCACTGCACGCGCCTGGCTGGACGTCGGTGGTAAAAGTGAGTGCTGGCCACGCCAGGCGTGAGATATCCACTGGCTGTGTTCACGCAGATCGCTGATATACACAAGCGTATTTTAGCTACCGTCAAATACGGACAGATTCGTTCAGCGATTATCGTGGTTGGTTTGAACCACAGTTTCACACATGGTAACGTTAATTTAATTATTTATATACGCACGCAGTAATACTTAAATGGCGTACTTTTGTAGTGTGGTATAGTCATACCATAGTCATACCATAGTCATACCATAGTCATACATAGTCATGTAAGTAAGAAAAGTATAATTTATTTTCAGCTGGTAAATAAATAAAATCCTCTTAAAATAGCTACTCCTTTTAAAAACATGTATTTTGAATCAAAGTAAATAAAACACGGGAATTTTCTGAAACCTTTACCTCTGTGTATTAACTCACTTTTTTAGATACTTTCGATTCCCTTTCTTTTGAGAGAGTTTATATTGGAATCTAATTAGATGGGATAATTGTTTTTCTTTTGTTTATTTTCAAAATAAGTTCGTCCAACGTACGGACCCTTTTAAGTAGAAAAATAACAAAAGGATCACGAAAAAATACACAAATAATGCCATCGTCTAATGAAATTTACGTTAGTTTTTAGAATTCTTCGACTATTGTTTTGGCTTCAATAGTTAAACTGCATTAAATTATTAAATGCTTGGATCGTAGACATTTTTCTTTTAACCATTGATTTTTACGTTTTCCACCAATCAAAATAGGTATTTCGTTATCATTAATTTCCTATATATAATTCTTATATTTTGATTGTCTACACATCGATTTTTGATTTTTAATTTGTTAGTTTACAATTGTATCCTGACGAAGGGGCCATGGGCTCTGAAACATTTTTTTTGTAAAATTTAGATGCAAACACGAAATGCGTGTCGCATCAATATTCTTACTTTTCTCAAAATAAGCTAAATGCTTCTGCTATGAGAATAGGACTAACTTGCTGGTGTCCTGGAATGGGGCTCGAACCACTGACCACCAGATCACTAGGCGAGCGTCATGACCACCTCTAACAAGCTACTCTAAATATTGATATATTTTTCGGCGGCGGCTCATAACATGAATATTCCAAGATAGTTCATACTAGAGATATTTAAAGAATTTTTAGTGGTGAGTAATTTTCGTTGTAAATCCCAATAAAGCATTTGTTTTTACTCCCTTTATATTAACTCGTGGCGTCTGCTTGCTTGCCGTCAACAAAAACTTTTGATCGATATTTGACACTTTTCCCGTGATCCAATCGAGCTGAAACTTGGCAAGTAGACTCGTGGCAACGATCAAAAAGATCTATCAAATTTTCGTTAAAAAAATTTAATAATTATAGTATAATATCACATTATTAGAAATTTTATTGGTTTTTTCAAATTGGAATCATTAGAAAAGTTTGATTACGCCGGCTCGATAAGGTCGCGGAATATTTTCTAAATTTGAATTACTCCGTCGGTATGCATAACAGGTACTTCACTACGAATGTCGAAAATCTAAATTGACTGACAAATGTTTTTAGAATTTAATCTTCAAAGCATGAAGTGTCTTATCAAAGCTCAAAACATCTGACATTTTAAAAATATATTAAATTACTGTAAGTTTAGTGCTATGTTATATGTTTTAATTCGTCTTTAATTGTTGTTATATTTTACAAAGAAAGGGAGTATAATAAAAACTTGGTTTTTATGGGTTACTTTTTTTACTCCCTTTATATTAACTCGTGGCGTCTGTCTATTTGTTTCTTTGATGCAAAAACTTTGAATCGACCTTTAACCCTTTTCCCGTGATCCAATCAAGCTGAAACTTTGCAAGTAGACTCGTGGCGACGATCAAAAAGATCTATCGAATATTAGTTAAAAAATATTAATAATTATAGTATAATTTTGGAATTTTAGAAATTTTTAATGGTTTTCTCATACAACTTATTCAGTTGTATGAAAATATTTCGACGGATCTGGTAGACACTAAACCTGATTATAGTATAATTTTGATTTTTGGAAATTTTTATTACTCCCTTTCGTAGCGTCGCCCGACCGAAGCCCAACGCGTAGGTTAAGCGCCAAACCAGTTTCCACTAGTAAATGAGAAAGGGGGTATAATAAAAATTTCGTTTTTATGGGTTAGTTTTTTATGATATTATCAAAGTGGTTTCATACCCAGACCTCTTATTGAATTGACTTTAACGAGCGGACTGTCATCCAGTTTAGAAACAAATTCTATGTTTTTAGTGTTTTTAGTGAAATAAATAAAGGAACTTTTCTCAACTCGAGTGATATTTAATACTTTACACCAGTTTGATAGTTCGTTCATCCATATATATATTATTTGTAGAAGATGTGATGAGATCTCCATGTTAGTAGCGACAGTAGGACAGATTTATAAATTCATTTGATGACATTTGGCAAATTCAAGGCAGCAATGAGCTTGTTCCAAGTTTTTGCTTACGCCCAGTATTTCTGTCATCTTCCCTGGTCGCATACGTCATGTTTACCGCCTAGAACCCGAAATAAATCGTGCAGTATATATTTTTAAAACGTTTGGGCGAAATGTGGGAGCAAACACAATGTGAAGAACACACAAATCACCGGTTTAGCATTTGTGATTGAATTATGATCCCTTTCCGATTTGATCCCCGTTTTGTATTCCTTAAACCATCGCGCCCCCGGGACCAGCTACCCCCACCCACTTTCTATATTTATATTTCCACTGCTTGTTTGCATTATTTGTTTGAAAAATGTACGTGAGAGGGGCGAATGTGGCACTGTGTATATTTTTTTACTAAACTAAGGGGAGGGAGACAAATCAAATACACGAAATTGATTAAAGTTGTATTGATTAACTAAAATCACTGGAGTTTGATTCTGTGATTCGCACTAAATCTCTCACGAATCACTCGTACTTGCTTCGATAAGTTCTAATTCATGGTGTTCGTATCGCTTTGGTCACTATCTGGTACTTCTCACACGTTCGAAGGTACTTTATCACTGACCGAATATCCGCACTGAAATCGCTTATCGCTACCTGTTTCGCTTTATCTCACATGCTTTATCGCCGTAGGTCAAAATTAGACTAAAAAAAATGCCGTTTCGTATTTAAAAGTCTTGATGTTCTCAATATTTCTGGAATATTTTTTTTATTTCGGAATTCTTCTACAATATTCGGAAAACATCGATAATATGTAGTTCCTATACCCACATTACATTGTCTGTGTACATAAAACAGAATATCTTTATGTCAATCAGTCTGTCTTTCCCGTATAAAATTCTTAATATATTTAGTAATATTTAGTAAATTCACTTTTTTGGACCCCGTGTGATACTGCATTAGCAACTCCAAAGGGTTGTGGAATGACCTCGAAGAATATTGTTCAACAATATTGAGAAAAATGTTAGAAAACTTGTTGTTCTAGACTGAAAGACTATTGACTGAAAACTCCTACTTGAGTAGGCAAAGGTACACAATGAATTATAGCCAATCAATGATGGTAACTCTTTAGGACCCTGCCTAAAATTGTGGCCTCATTCGTAATGAGACAATAGTGTGAAGACTTATATAAAGATAGTGAAATAAGAAATAATTGACATTACCCAAGAGGATCTTGGGATAACCCTTGTTGAAAAGACGACTGCTCAAACAAATTAAATGGCAGTACCAGATTAAAGAAGGCCTTTAAGGTGACTCAGGGAAACTTGGAAAAGGGAAATAGACTCAGCGAAGAAAGATAAATCTACCAGAGGTCCCAAGTGACCGACACGGCGTAGGACTTAGAGCGGTGAAAGAGTACTGTCCAAGCGACAGGATTGCACCAAATTATAATAATAGAGATAAAAAAGAAGAAGAGTAACTGCTGGTAACGTTTAATTGCAAAATTTCAATGCCCTTATCTTTTTAAGCGTGTATCTAAATGACGGATAGAAATTTCTAAAAATTATTAAGACTATTGATCTATTCCGGTTCTTATTGACGTATTGTTTTATAATTTTATATTTACCCCCTAACCACAGTATAATAAATACATACAGTATGTTATCTTGGCAGTGTCCTTGAAATAAATACCTACGGCCGCTTGGTACTTAAACTTGGTTAAAAACGCACCAGGGCTGCTCATTGACTGACTGTTTATGGTTTGGGGTGCCATAAATTGACCTAAATGTATGCGTGGGAGCGTCTCAGACTGCTTGCGTCCGTACGTTACTGCAGCCCTGCGGCGACTGAGCAGTTCGAAGTATACCGAGATTTCGAAGGGCGTCGTTTCGGCTGTTTGTATGAAGATATAATACTGTATGCTTTACTATACTGTGCCCTAACCCAAGCCTTACATCTAGAGTTTAGACCTTTAACTGTACCTTCCTGTTTTATTTATTATATTTTAATATTTTTATTTTACTTATGTTTACTAAATAATGAAGATCGTCAAAATAGCGTTAAGAAAAACATAATTAATGCAATTTTGAAATTGTGACTTTTTAGCCCATTAGAGTTCTTGGAGCCGATCCAAAATATCAATTGAATTGAAGGCATTCTTATTTCCACTATGAAGAAAAACAAACGACACGGCATTTTCAGCGGAAAAACTTGAATACAGCGGAGGTCCGCGGTATTTCCACGACATTATTTTATGTACGGAGACTTTTACAAGAACCCGTCGATTGTTGGCTTCAGGGCTGGGGAAAAAACAAATATTTTTATCCCCAGGGGTGGCTCAAAGTACTGCCCTCTACATGGGAATTGTTAAAGACATTAACGTGTCCGATTATTTAAATACTTCGACGAGATATTAAAAGAGATTACGTACAGAATCCTTCGTAATACATCGATGATAACAATAAGATCTCTTACAGACAATAAAATAAGAAGCCTCTTGTACCATCTAGAACAGCCCACATTTGAAGGCGTCCTATGAAAAGGGTCTATATAGTACATTAGGTCAAAAAGTGATTTTATCATTTTAAAATGATCTATATATATTAGTATGCATCATGTGCGGTATTTATTTTCCATGATTTCAACACAATATTGCCAAAATTTGACCTCAAAAGTTACAAATCTAACGTGGAAACGCGGAAAAAGAGTTTATATTCCTCTATATTCATCGAGTAGTAACAAATATAATGGATGCCGACAGTTCCAAGTTATCACTGGGATTGCTTAGTGACAAAAAACAAAGAAAAGATAAATAAAAGGCAAATGAATTTTAGAAAATGAAAAATTTTGAGATTCTGGTTATTTATTTCACAAAGTGTTTTTCCTCTCTCCTGTAAAATTTTGTTTTTGCATATAGACCCTTTTTATAGGGCCGCTTTCAATTATCTGAAATATTTGGGAGACGCCTAGAGCAGCTTAGAAGCGATGAAAGTCTTCTTCTTGACACTAGAAAGAGTAAGAACCTTTGGGGGATTTGGTGGTGATGCATATGCAGCTGCTGAGGTGAGCCTTGGAGAATTGCTTTAAGTCACCACCCGTTATTGACGGAATTCTCTTAAGTCGTGAAGTTTTGGTTAAAATTCTCAAGATGTTTTGCAGAACGCGTGTGATGGTCGACATAGAGATAGATTTAATAAATTTAGAAAATCTTAAAATAATAATATTCAAAAAAGCCAAGTATGGACATCAAAAATATATTTCTTCTGGTTTGAATCGTTTAAAAGTAAAAGCCTGATATATTTCTTCTTAAGATTCTATGTATTACAAGAGGCTAACAAAATATTGAATATTCAGCTATACAAGTAATATTTCTTAGATCTTTATTATACCATAGATATAATTCTGTGTTAAATTAATATCGTTTGCCAATCCTAATAGACTCGACCTTGTGAGTAGGTGCGAACAAGCCTTTATTATTTATGAATCGGAACAGCAAGTCTCGTGTGTAGCGGGTGCTTTACTGTTATTTTAACGAAACGGACCAATCACAGGCGCGCGTTGCCTTCGACGGGTTGAGCCGGAGGCGACCGTCCTGATGGCTGAATCCGGCCAATGGCGAGCGCCGGCGGTGAGGTCATCGGGCATAGGATGAGTCACTGCACTAGCGTGGATTTCAGAGGTATGGTGAAATCGTTACTATAAAAGGAGCGAACGCGATGTACTCGGCCCCTTCAGTTCGAGACCAGACTTGCGAGCGGGAGCGCTGCCCAACAGACTACCGACGGAGCCCTGAGTTCCAGAACAGCATTTGCGGACGGAGTTGCTGCCCGGACTTATGGAGGAATCTACCATTCATCAGTAGCAGAGAGGATCATACCGCCACTGTGTAACAGCTAAGGAACACATTTATATTATCTATTACGGTTAATTATTTTCACTATCGAAATGTATTTATTTTGGGAATATTTGATTTCGGAATAATTATGTGTAATTAAATATCACGATTTCTTGTGTGATATTGGTTTAATTCGTACGGGAATATCTCCCAAACGAATATATAGTTGCCGGCAAACTTCATGAAATTCTTTGGCGAAGTGGGGGAATGCGCAGAAGACGAAATTTGGGTCTCGTTGGTAGAAAGGTAGATGCGTAAACGTCCCCCCACTACGCCGCAAAATTTCAAGATGTTTGCCGGCTACTGTATTTTGATGCATGGGGATTTTCATACCATTTGTATTAACAATTGATTTTACGGAGCTCTATAAGCAGTACTTAATAGATTCATAATATTGTCGACGCGTTATGTATTGCATAACCAGATATCAATCCAAATCGTACGAGAAATTCTTCCGAACGAATATATTTTAAAGTATGGGGATTTTCAAACTATTTTTACTAATAATTGAATTCACGTAATTCTATAAGAAATGCTTAGTAGCCTTATAATAATTGTGTTGCGTAAGTATTGCGCAATTCGGTCTTCAGCCAAGTCTTTATGATTTGAGTACCTCGGTACATCTGGCTTAACAAGTAGCTTCAGAACGACGAGTAAAGGACAGAATGGGGAGATCTAACTGAAATTGGAGTTTTCTGGTTTACGAACGTTGAGCTCGGTGAGGTTGTGGATGACGCTCGTGTCATAAGCCTGGAATTCGCGCAAGCCCCTGTGAGGTACTCTTAAAAGCGGGACCTCCCTTGTTGATCGGAGTGGCCACTAGACTCGACCTTAGCGCCTCATCCTGCTCAAAAACAGCGTGAACCAACGTCGTGAATTCTCTGACTTTGGAAGGATTTTCATGCCTGAATGCTATGAAATCTCAATAGAAAACTTTAACTTCTATTTCATCCTCTGTAAAAAGACAGAGCTAGAATCAGTATAAAAATCATTCACTCATATGGAATAGCTGGGATATTATAAATATGTTACTAACACTCTAACATTTGTCCAAAGTAAATGTTGCAAGATGCAGAATCGTGGGACGCCGTTCTGAAAAGGCATAATGAGATTGCACAATAATTTGTAACATCGCTGACTATGCTCGCAAAGGAGGCTAATGTCGTCATCAATTCGTACCAAAAGAGTACATGATTCTTCAAACACCGGCCTAAAAGAAAGGCGCCTCAAGACAACACACATCATCAGAAACTCGTACCAAAAGAGTACGTACATCTCAATCATAAGCCTAAAAGAGAGGCGTCACAGGATCACATCTCGTAAAGAAGAGATAGAGTCTCGGGATGCAGTAAGTTCCGGAGGAACAAGGGGGGCCGTTTAGTCACTTAGGAAGTCGGCCACCGGGTTTAGGCGGGCGCGGAGCCTCTACCCCTCTCAGCAGAGATGCTGAGGGTTTAAAAAACCAAAATTAGCATTCAAAGAAACTATTATTTCATATAAACTCACGGGCTGTTGTAGAATCCTTTCGAACAAACCATCCCCGAGATCTTATCTATTTATTCATAAAGAAGTTTCAC
Source organism: Agrypnia vestita (assembly GCA_016648135.1). NCBI lineage: Eukaryota > Metazoa > Arthropoda > Insecta > Trichoptera > Phryganeidae > Agrypnia > Agrypnia vestita. The sequence continues at coordinate 2,902 of JADDOH010008051.1, read as the reverse complement.
TTCAAAAAATGTGGTATTTCGTAGATAGCAAATATATGTATTATTTTCCCACGGAATTAATATGAACAGGTTCATACACGTCTAAGACGACACCATTCAAGGTAAGAATATGTTAATATAAAGTGTTTAAAATTATTAGTTTCAGTGTTATTTAATATGTGAATTTCTCCTCTTTATGCCGTTCGATTGATTTTATTGGGTTGTTTCCAAACGGAAATGTTTTATTTCTAATACACGAATTCTTCTGGTGAACGTATTTTATTGTAACATAAATGTATAGATTATTAGGTTCGTTAGATGATTTTATTACGTAATATTATGCAATTGTTTCCACACTGCTCCTATAAAAGAATTTGAAGTTATTACGATACACAACGGGGTCCTTCAGCCATTAGACGAATCATGTGCCAATTCAACGACGTATTACGAATAGTATATATTGTATTTATCGAGATTTAGTCGCATTTATTATTCCTAGTGAGGTTTTTAGTATTGGTTCCAGGCGCCATTATGAGGCGGAAATAGTTCATATTCATAGCCCGACTGCAAAAGGTATTTTTGTCGCGTAAGAGGTAGCAATTTTAGAAATATAACTGTGTTTTATGTTTCGTCCCTGACGGACAGGATGGTATAGCTGTGGTTATTTAGGTAATACATTTAGTAAATGCAAAGGGCATTAGGTATTATCAATTTCGTATGCGAACACAAGATGTTAGAAATATTTTAGTTCCTATAATTTCATTGAATATTTGCTGCAGAATAATATTTGATGAGAGAAGTAGTTAATATTCCATTTAAAGCAAAAGTTTTAGTCAATATCTTTATAGGTAATATTCAACAGCAAATTAGAAATATTTTAGTTAATATTTTTTAGGTAATTTTGCATTCAAAAGCGCAATTTTCACAGAATAATTATTTCCAGTTAATAATATATATTTTAGTTAAATGTATAGTTAGCACAGGCAGAGTATTAATATTGTATAGAATACATTATTTTTAATATTTCATAGAAGGTATAATATTTTATTCCGCGATCCTTTTATAGTTACAGCGTATCTGTCGACCTCAGCCGTTGCCACCCGCGCCATACAACTATTTTCGCTAACATCATACGGCAAATGACTTTATTCATTGCAATGAAATTTATATTATTTAATATTATTTTCCACGACGTATTTTGACGGGTCACCCCATAGAATTCATCACATTGTTAGCCGCGGTCAGGAGTTGGCAAATCAATTGAACATAGTAGTTAAAAATTAAATTTGAACTCGCGACGAGTAAGCATCGACAATTTAAATAAATTATTAATACAGAATTCATCGTTAATACGTAAGGAAGACCCCACTATCTACCTGGATCATCACAGTGCTTACCGTGACCAGGAGAACGATTTATATTGAAATACAATAAAATGCTTTATAATATTAATTGAACATCATTTCGACATTAAATACAGTCTGCTCGATTTGATTAGGACCCTCTATCTAGCTGGGTCATTACAGTGGTGCCGGTGACCAGACAGGAGCGTATTCGTTGGACTCATTTGCATAGTAAAAAAAAAAAAAAAAAAATCATTTTGGTTTAGTTAATATTATAAATGAAAGAAAATATTTGATTATAAAAGCGGTTTTATTTAAACAATCGCGGACCACGGTCCGTGATATCAAAGAAAAAAGATTAAGCATTTATGTGAACCACGTACTGAGATTTGTAGACAAACGTGATACTAGGTATTAGAAATTTCTTTAGGTTGTTTGTCATATAGACAGTTGGCATTTTTATTATTTAATATTTTGTGAACGAAAATTATTGTAGTAATTTGGTCCTTGTGATATATTAGTTCGATTTTGGAATGCCTGTTTCTTTGTAAAAGTATTGCTCCATTTTATAGAATATGTGATTTATTTCATATCTCATTCATTTTATGTGGTTTGAATTCAAACGATTCACATTTGAAAAATATTTTTAATAATTGTATGAAGAGAATATATTTGAATGCGATCTCACAAGTATGCCACCGTCACAATCTAAAAAAGACCATCGGGATTTGCGGATCGCAGTATAACAAATATGTAGTTAAGATTCAAACGATTCACGTTTGAAAGGTTTTAATTATTGCATTTGTTTTCTCGCAAGTATGCCACTGTCACGGCCTAGGCCGTCGGGATTTGCGAATCGCAGTGTAACAAATATGTAGTTGAGATTCAAACGATTCACATTTGAATGGTTTTAATTATTGTGTTTGTGTTTCGCAAATATACCACCGAACACGGCCAAAGCCGCCGGGTTTGCGAGCGCTGCGTGTTAGAAAGACCGGCGACGGTTTCCCTATATAACGCGAGCGGACACGTTTCGGCACAAGCGTGGAAGATGCGGAAGAGACCCGAGACGTTTGAGGGTTTAAGGTTTAACAAGTTCGACCTTCGCGCTCGGGCTAGTACGAAAAGACAGTTAGCTACGCCGAACGGATTCGCACGGCGCCCGAAATGCAAAAATATACACCTGTATTACGGGCAGATCACCGCGACAGATTTCAGCGCGCGCCACGGAGGGTTTATGATAGCTTAAAATTCGGTTTTAATTTAATTTCTTATATTAATATAAACTAATAATTAACCCACGCTAGATAAAATCTGTTCAGTGGCAAATATTTTCACTTACGAGTTATGCAATAGTAATTAATAATAATAGCAGAAAATATAAAAGTAAAAATAAATATAAAAACCGGATAACAATTTAGTAGAAAATATAAACACGAGAATATATGAATCTAAAAGAAAAGAACATTTGATATATATTTTATTTTATAAAAAAATTATAAATCCGATGTTTTATAATATTTACTTTTCTCTTTCGGTTATGTACTTTTATGATACAAATGCGAAAAATATTTTAATAA
>JADDOH010008050.1:0-20163 GCA_016648135.1 Agrypnia vestita | reverse complement strand
CTGTAACACATAAAAATACTTAACCCGTAGAACTTAATAATAATATTTATTAAAATTTAATTTATTTTAAATTTCGCTAAAAATAAATATGAAGTTCTACAAATTAAACACAAAAACCATAAATAAAAAAAAAAAAGTTTACAGCGTACATTAACTTTATACCGATTATTAACTTTATACCGATATTCCGATTGATCATATTGATAACAATTTTTGTTATCTGTCACTATCAGTGTGCTTCAAAAAATTTGATTTTTTTCTATCGGGGCACGTTTTTATATGCTTTCAATAGCAATAGAAAATATACACGTATTTTTTATTTATTTTTCATTTAAATTAATTTTAGACTACCATTCATCAAAGTTTCGAAAGTATACGTTAATAGCAATGACCGCGACGTTTCATAGCAAAAATCCCACTGCTTCCAGCGTCTGTAAGCAGTGGGTATGTTAAACAAATTCCTCTTTCATAGTATTTAAAACAATAGGAAGCGTACGTATACGTATCGCGACTAGAGTTTTAGAGAAATATATGTAGTTCCTTTTTTTACTCCCTTTCTTTTAACTCGTAGCGTCTGCTTGTCTGTCGAAAAAACTTTGGATCGATTTTTAACCCTTTTCCCGTGATACAATCGAGCTGAAACTTTGCAGGCAGAATCGTGGCGACGATAAAAATGATCTAACAAATTTTCGTTTAAAAAATTTACTAATTATAGTATAGTTTTGGATTTTTCGAAATTTCAAAGATTTATATATTGTTTAATTTTGAACCCGACGCGTGGAGTAGGCGAGAAACCTGTTACAATGAGAAAGGGAGGATTATAAAAACTTGTTTTTTATGGGTTAGTTTTTTAACTAGATTGAATTTGCGACGGTGCCACAAAGTGGCGTTTAGGTTTAAGGGAGTTAAAAAAAACTCGGAAAATCACATCTTTGGTATCTGTCTGATAAGCTTGTTACTTTCGCATACTTTGATGATGAGGTTTCCTTGGAAACTAAACGGAGGATGGTCACTGCCCTCCAGAATCCAGAATTGGAAGGCTCTCCAAAGCGAGCAACCCTCAAAAATGCTCTCATTGTGGTTAAAAACTTTGAATTTTTTCAACACATTCACCGTTTCGTGTAATTTTTTGACTTACTTACTTACTTACCATCACGCCGTTTCCCCGTGGGGGTAGGCAGAGAGGATAGAGTGCCATACTCTTCTGTCCTGACATACAAATTTCGCTTCATCTATATTCATACATCTTCGCATGCAAGCTCGACGGTTGTTGAGGCTTCTAACAGGACCATCTTCCAGTATCTGATTAATCTGGTCGTGCCACGTCTTCCGTGGTCGCCCTCTCTTTTTGGCACCGTCAACACTTACATTATATATCTTTCTTACCAATCTTTCCTCATTTATTCGCTCAACATGCCCAAACCACCTGAGCGACTCTATTTTTATTCTATGTATTATGTACGCTACGATCAGCTTTACATTCATTCCTCATATCTTCATTCTTTACTCTATCGTACATGGATTTTCCACACATACGTCTAAGGAATCTCATCTCCACTGCATTCAATCTACTTTCGTTCTTCTTCTGCCAGCTCCAGGCTTCACTTCCATACATCAGTGTCGGTACTAGAACTCCATTATGTATCACTAGTTTTGCCTCGGTAGACATATTTCTATTAGAAATTATTGCATTCAAAGCACCGCTCACCCTATTCCCGGCTGTCACTCTCCTCTCTATATCTTTCTCAGCATTCCCTCTTCTATCGAACATACTTCCCAAGTACACAAACTCATCTACTTGTTCCAAACATTCATTTTTAACGAAAGATGTAAATAAGATAGTAGATAGAGGGGAGCAGTGCTCATGGAAGAATCATCGCCAGTGTGAAGATAATCGTCTTCACTCCACTAATTAAGAGCAGAAGCAATGTTTACATATGGCGGATTGACGAAAATTTCCTGGCTCAAAAATTCACGTTGACTTCATCTTGAATAATTATTATTACAGCAATATTTTTATATGAAAGTATGTTCTAAGAACACAGTACTGGATTTTGTCCCCAGAGGGATGATTAATTAATAAAATCCAAATCCAGTAACTGTGTTCTTAGAACATACTTTCCTATAAAAATATTGTTAACTGGTTAACGTTGGTGCATGATAGGAGTTAAAAATTGAAAATATTGATTTTCAGGCGTATTCTAGTAGATACATGTATGTAATAATTCGAAAGAATATCATATATACGTCAATAAGGAATATTGCTAAAAGAAGACTCCACTTTGAAAAATAAAATATACAGTTGCGAAATCTATGTATACTAACTTGTTAATGAGAAAAAAAAATAACAACAGATGTCTCTAGCGGAGATCAATGCAATATATGAAATGTTCTGATTCGAACATATACAGGGTGTAACAGAGCTAGTCCACAATACTTTACAGGTGGATTCCTGCGTTGTTTATGAGTCGAAAATGTTATGGAGTTATGCAATATCAAAGTTTGTTTTTTCAATATTTCTGACTTATTTTTTACAAAACGATAAAGTATCATTACAATAACTTTTATCGATTGCGAAAAATTTATTCGTTTCAATAAAAGTTAAATTAAATAATCAAAACCCTGAAAAAATTTTTTTTTGATTTTTTTTATTTTGATTGATTGAAATTTGAACGTTTTTATCATTTAATTTGACTTATATTAAAGGGAATGAATTTTTCGTATTGCATATTTATAATAATCTGAAATAAAAACTGTGCGAGTTTTTAGACATATGAAAACATATAAAAGTGTGCCTGTGAAAAAAAGTAATTTTTCATACATTTTTGATGCACCTTAGTCACTTTATTGCAAACAGGCTAAAAATATCTGACGTAGTTTTTTCTACTAAATAACGTGACCTACTATTTATTAATAATCAATCAATATATAATATAAAAAGAAACCCGTGTTTCCCTACCCGCCAAGTTTTCTCCACAACCAACCACAACCACCCACCAGTTATGGTGGTGGATAGCCCTTGGTGTCACATCGAAAATATGCGAGTTTGATGGGGGTGGCTGTGCGTGGGTGGGAGTGGGTGACGAAAATGTGCTTTCTAGAACATTGTTTTGTTATGGGATGGCCGCAAATGCTTCAGATTGTTTCAAAATAGGCGCGCCGGCTGTGTCGATGAGTCTAGAAGGTTCCGGAAAAACCTGCTCTAGAAATTTTTGGAAGGAGAAGATTCCCGAAAGTTCTATAAGGTTCTAAACTGAGTGGCGGGATGTATCGGCTTGTCTAGAAGGTTCCTGTACATTCGATAAATTTCTTGAAAGTTCTGGAAGGAGAATGTTCTAGAAGGTTTGCGAAAGTTCTATGACGATCCAAACGGTGGCGATGTACCAAAAATCTACGCGTGCGAAGCCGCGCGGGCACAGCTAGTATTAATCGTATAAGTCTAATGCTGTTTCGCATGATATATTTATTATTATTATTTGAGTATAGTTTTTTCTGTTCATTCTTTCAAGGTAATTTTTTTTAAATATGTTGTTTTTTAATGTTGTTGCTAGCGATTTTTATCACAATATCTAATATATGTAATGTTTGTGTAAAATAAATATCAATAATTAATAATTTATACTAATTAAACAGTTTTTTTCTATTTCCTAGTTGTTTTATTTATTTACTTATTTATACGCCCCTAGGGCCTTTACATGGAAGAAATTAATAGTATAGTATAATAGTGTCACATAAATACATTACAATTAAAAAAATTAAAAATTAAAAAAACTAACCCATAAAAAACAAGTTTTTACAATACTCCCTTTCGCTTTGAATCAGGTTTCATGCCGATACACGCGTCGGGCTAATTACAATGATTACAATTTGAAAAAACATCAAAATTATACTATAATTATTAATTTTTTAATACGAAAATTTGTTAGATCATTTTAATCGCTACCACGCAAAGTTTCAGCTCGATTTGATCACGGGAAAAGGGTTAAAATCGATACAAAGTTTTTTTGTCTGACAAGTAAGCAAGCAGACGCTACTAGTTAAAAGAAAGGGAATAAAAAGAGACGAAAGATGAGATACAAATTAAGGTCACGGGTACCTAACTAAACAGTTTCACGCACAATGTTTTTAAGAACAGCAATGATGTTTATACTAAACGAATCCACTGAATTAAATTCGTTGCCAACCTTATGCAATATTTGTATACCTACATGATTTTTCCATAAAATTAGAGCGAGAAGAATCTGCATGAAATGGAGCCTGATATCTGGTGTCATAACGGTAGGGTATATGATATTTAATCATGTTCACGAAACTACTGCCATCCACAAACCCTTTTATTACTTTAATTAAAAAGTAGAATATCAGAAAATATAATAAAAATACAATTTTTGCACGCTGCGAGAGGTCTGTTAAATCGGTTAATATTTACTGAAATTATTAAATTGCATTTAATAATTTTAGTAAAGATTAACCAAACCTAACCTAAAGTGTTTATGAATCTAAGAAACTTGTGCTGACAATTTTGTAGGAGTAAATGTATTATGTGAGCGAATATTTATACTATAATGCCATAATATTAACTTATCGACATCTTCGTATGTAATTACCTACTAGTTAACCAATATTAAATTCAGAGTTTTACCGATTTCCCGGTATTACCATTTTCGGGTAAACTTTCGTGCCACAGTGCGGCTATTTTATAACGTATTTTTTTGGGTTATTATTATTTATGTCCGAAGTTATAACTTAAAACCTTTTAAAAACCAATTAACTGCACTCTATTGCACTTTGATTTTCCATCTTGGGCATCATCCAGAAGCTATATGTAGGTACCTTCTATTAATTTAATCAATAAAAAATATCCTTTCTTTTTGGTAAAAAAAACAGTATGTATACTTTCAAATATTTATGTTATAAATCTTATTATACAATATTAAAATAAAACTGATTTTAAAACTACTGACTGGTGTTCATCACTTGTAGAAGCGAAGTAGAAAGGTGGAAATTTTCCTGGTTGTGTATTTACAGCTTGGACTGAAAAAAAGAATATTGAATCAATTAGCTAATTCACATAAAGGGTACATGTACACAGTTGAAACTTTGCTCTCGCCTTTCAGAGATTTGCTCATTCTTCTCTCAATGAATCTCTCTACTCGCTCTACACTTAACCAAAAAAATGACATTTATGCGAGCTTCGTATAATTTCGTGAATGTACAAGGATCTTTATTAATTTATTAGAAATCATGTTGTATATCATCGCTGTATATATAATAAAGCCAATGCAATGTGCCGTTTAGTACATTCTGAGATGAACGAATCAATTTGTCAATTTTTCATATAAATAATGGAGATATACTAAATAAACCTAGCCGTTCATCTGGAAATGAATGTTTGTCTATTTTTTTAGGCTAGGTTCTATCAATAAGAAAAATATGGAATACATAAAAATGGAATGAGTACTCTCACTAATAATAAGAGTGAGAGCTACATTGTGATAATGTTCCTTGCGTGACTTTCGAGACACCTCAAATAAAAATAAGCACGAAATCATGGTGATTTTTAAAATAATAAATTATTTACAATACTTTGATGAAATATATATATGTATTACAACATATTTTGATATATTGTTATTTTTTTCATCGCTTGAGCAACTTTGTAGATTAATATTGGAAAAACCGGCCGTAAATTTAATATAAGAGTCAAAGAGCATTTGAGATGTCTGAATAATCATGATTTTTATGAATTTTCAAATCATTTATTAGAAAATGATCACGGACTTTCTATTTTACACATAAATAATTTTGGTCCGAAATTGAATAATTTAGAATCATTAGAAATTAGTAAAGCATGTAAAAGTAAACAAAATATTATTAATAATCAATTAAAAACTACTAGTCCAATTCTAAAAAAATTATTTATAATAATTTTGTGTAATCAAGAACTTCAGCAATAATATTTAAAATGATTTTTTAAATAATTTAGAAAACTAAAACATAAGATATCATTCATTTTGATATTTTGACACATATATCCTCCCTGACAATGGAAAGATTTTTCCGAAACATGTAGGTGTAATTATTCAGGAGCGACGAGCAAGAGGTGACCTCATCGAGACATTCAAGATTTAATCAGGCTACTACATTATTCCTAATATGACAGATATGTTTGCAATAAACACTAATGTGGGCCTTCGAGGACATCACTTAAAGTTGAACAAGTCTCGGTTCTCGTGTAACCCAAGAAAGCACGCATTAAGCAATAGAGTGGTCAATATGTGGAACAGTTTGCCTGAGGGCGTTGTGTCTGCAGCCAGTGTCAACCGATTTAAGAATAGGCTGAATATTCAAATGAGAGACAGTGATATGGGCCTATCAGCTTAAGCTGCCTGCCCATTATCAATAATAAAAATAATAAAAATAAAACAAATAATAAAATTTAAAAAATTGACACATTGTTGACTGTGTCTCTACTTACTCCAACATGGATAGCCAAGACGGCTTCTGGTCCATCAGATGGAATGTATATGTCGGCTACTCCATCTTCATCAACCGTCACAGACTTCCCAACGCAGCCGTGTTCGATGAGTCCTCCAGTGATTACGTCACAATAGGTACCAGCAGGCAGGCAAGTCTAGAAATTTAAAAATAAAATAAATAACATTTTGTTATTCCCAATTCCAGTTTGTTAGTTTTTTGAAATTAATAAAAAATTGTTATCTTTAGTCATACCTGAAGACTCCTGTTTAGATCCCCATTCTGAATGTTAAAGGCCACGAAACCTTTATTTCCTCTGCAGAAAGAGACCTGGTTGTTCCCATTATCCCACCACTCGGCGAGAGCTTCCCCAGAGACTTCATTACGGAAGCCTACCATTCCTGAAATTGATCTCCACCTGTGCTCGCATATCCAGCCGTTTCCACAGGATTCATCCTGTACACAAATGCACAATATTAATATTTGAAAATTCTTGAGCCGTACGACACTACGTTTATACAAGAAATGTGGCACTTCGTTTATACAAGCACTTTGAGTGCAGTATTCATTGATATGTTACATACGCAACGTTTGGACTCCTCAAATTAATGAAAATACCCGGCTAAAGTTGCTGGTGAAAAATAATTGAACAAAAATAAGATAATTAAAACAAATTACCAAAGTATTCATGAGTCTAAAATTCAAGATATATTTTTTACTACGAAAATGTAAGAACTAACTTGCCATTGGCCTGTCTACGCATTGTTGGCAATGAGTAGAGTTGAAGGCTTAAGAGAAACCTGTTATCGATTATGAGATGTTTATTGCTTTGTGATATAAAATCTCTTTTATTTCCCAATTGTAAATTTGTGTAATTAAAATTTTAATCACTTTTTCTTAATTCACACTTAATTCACCCTGTTCATTTTTAATATTATTAATATTGTCTACCAACTTCTTCATTAATTCCCCACTACACAGGCTTCCAAGACTAGCAAAGAGATACGAGCAACATAGCGTTTTTGCCAATAAATTTATAATATTCAAAATATTTTAAGTGCTGTATTGAAAGATTACTAGTATTTGTCAAATTGAACTTGAATAATTGATTTTTATTTGTTTTGATTGCTGGTTGAGTGAGATAACTAACGATTTTGTAAAAAATTTATTGTACATATTATGACTTTCTTTATTACTTTTTTTTGTTATTAAATTTCTATTATATTATGTTTTCCTTATGCTTCCGCTTGTTATATACTTGCTTTTTACTTTATATTATATTTATCTTTATATATTTGTATCTGTATTCTAAATATTTTCTTTACACTTTATGTTATTATAATTATTATCTATATATTAATTACCCTTACTAATGTCGTACGTTTCTGCATTTGGAAGATAATTTTATTTGTATACAATAATTTGGCACGGTGCCCGTTGGGTTGTGTGGCGCGGCGGGTAACAACGTCTGACTGCGGATCGGTAGATGCCGGGTTCGAATCCTGGCAGGATCGAATTTTTTTTTACGGTCGAGAATATTTTTTTTGTTGAAATTTTAAAAACAAATGTTTTTTTTTTATGTAACAAACCAAATTAAACAAAGATTAATTTTTTATAATGTTATATAAAAGTAATCAAAACTGCGAGAAGAGAAGAGAGTAGGTACCTACCTATCGAACTATGGTTTATTCCGCTCTGACTTATTAATCGGTTAGAAATTTTGAATAAATACTTTGTCTTAATTATATCTAAACTACCCGTAATTAAAAGTGGAAATTTACCAGATACAATTGACCGCGAAGCGGCTGACATAGGAATAGGTAAACAATTGTGTTTGCTGCACAGCAAACACATTTGGCCGCGAAGCGGCCACAATAGCAAAAATGGAAGTTTGCCAGATACAATTGGCCACGAAGAGGCTGACGTAGGCATAGGTAAACAATTGTGTTTGCTACACAGCAAACACAATTGGCCGCGCAGCGGCTATCGCTGGCCGCGGAGCGGCCATCATTGGCCGCGAAGCGGCCACAATAGCCGCTCGCAGGGCCTAGCAGTAAGCAATCGGCGAAGCCGATTGCTTTCCTGCTAGTTTTTTCTTTAAAATGTCTATTCTGAAATGTACACTTTACCTATTTGTTTGTAAAAGCCCTGTAGGGCATTAATAAATAAATAAATAAATATTTGCTTTTAGATAGATATATATTGCATTTAGTATATGTCTATAATCTTCTTTATAAAAAAATGAATTTTTGTATAATGATACGTTGTGCCATATAAATAAAAAAAAAGCTTAGAAAGTTCAACGAACGGAAAAAATAAACTTGCAATCTTGACTTCAAATTTGCAATTTTCTGTTGCCGGTTGACTCCGACTTTATAAGACTTACGACCTACTAACCCTATAGATAATCGTTTAATTTTAATTTATGTATGTTGCATTTTGTGCGATAGTTCTGGCGATGGATATATTAGTTTATGTATATTTTCTAAGATATGTTTTATTTGTTTTAATTATCAAAAAACTGCGTTATGAAAAATCGCATGAATTTTCGATATGAGAAAACAATTGAAATGTGATTTCGTAATAAATTTAATTAAATCAATTATTAAATTTTTTAGCTTATCTCGGATTTAATAAAAAGGTGTACGAAAATACAAAGAGATTATTTCAAAAACTCCGAGATAATGTAGACAATGCCACACTAGTACCGTGACGTATTAAAAATGGTTATATAAAAGTATTAATTATGATAAGTAATGTGAAACGTACGAAATGGATGACTGGCGATATGATATTTTCGTCGATGTCCATTGGAGGTCCAATTTCAGAATCAACGAAAGCGAAAGAACTCATGATCCTCGTAGTTCCATAGGGATGACCCAGCAAGAAGGCGACAGCAGCCTGAAAGAGAATATTGGTACACTGATTAATTTTTGCAGTTGAAGAGTTTCTTCTCGTTGTTCTCAACGTTGCAGAGTTTATTGCCGGGTCCATGTCTTTGTATTAAGAGAGTCACAGAAATTAGCTTAAAAGCACCATTTCATCCAATTTTCTTGAAGAATGACAGTAATCCTGTGGATGCCGCCATCACTTCTTAGCACAAAGTATGAAATTGTTCATAAATGAACTAAACTCCTTTTTTAGGCGAGATGATTGGGTCGCAGCGAAGAAATGTCCCCCATTACATTTATACATCAGTAAATGTATTTTTATTATTGCATAATTAAATCTCCTATCTTTTGTTTTTGTATTTTTTTATATTTCTCTCCAAACTGACACTCTTCGAGTAAGAACGTATTTCTACAATAAAGCGCAACTCGTTTACAAATTCTGGATAGGAGGAGATCCGTGATTCGAATCCCGGTAGCAGCCAAATATTTATTGTTGATTTGATTTTTCTGTCTGTCTTTCCAATTGATTAATTAATTTGGTTTTAAATTTCACAGAACTTTGTTCTGAAAAAATTGCAACTTCACAATGAGAATGTGTTCTTGAATATATTAGGTCCTTACATATGAAATTGGCGTTTTGCCGTACTGGCAAATTTGATCTCAAATATCTTCTCTTTGGTTAGGAATTCCAAATCCAAATTTATGCAGCTATTTACTCATGTATTTGTGTTTTGAAAATTATAATTCATTTGTTTTTTCCTCAATAGTTTTTTTCTTTGCGTCACTCAGTTTACAAAATGAAAAACTTAAAATATCGCGTTATTTACGAGTACGAGTTCCACCGTGGCTCCAGTGCTGCAGAAACGGCTCGAAGAATTAATGATGTGTATTATGTATGTATGTATGTAATGTATATATGTAATGGCGACGGTGCCGCAAAAGAAAACACAGTGCGTTTTTGGTTCCAACGTTTTCGTTCTGGAAATTTCGACCTGCAGAACAAGCCCCGTGGACGGCCGGAGACCAAAGTTGATAATGAAGAATTGAAGGCTATTGTGGAAGCGGATCCATCGCAAACCACATCCGAGTTAGCTGCAGGCTGCGGTGTTAGTGATAAAACTGTTTTAATCCACTTGAAGCAAATTGGTATGGTGAAAAAGCTTGAAAGGTGGGTACCTCACGAATTGAGTGAAGCAAATCAACAAACGCGCGTTGACTGCTGCGTTGCATTACTCAACCGGCACAATAATGAAGGGATTTTAAATCGAATCATTACCTGTGATGAAAAGTGGATCCTGTACGATAATCGGAAGCGCTCATCGCAATGGCTGAACCCTGCCGAACCAGCCAAACCATGCCCCAAGCGAAAATTGACTCCAAAAAAGTTACTTGTGAGCGTTTGGTGGACTAGTGCTGGTGTCGTTCACTACAGCTTTCTTAAATCTGGCCAGACGATTACGGCAGATGTCTATTGTCAGCAACTGCAAACCACGATGGAAAAGCTAGCTGCTAAACAACCGAGGCTGGTTAATCGCTCTAGGCCACTGCTGCTTCATGATAACGCTAGACCACACACTGCACAACAGACGGCTACCAAATTAGAAGAGCTTCAATTGGAATGTCTAAGACATCCACCGTACTCTCCGGACCTTGCTCCAAAAGATTACCATTTTTTTCGAAATTTGGATAACTTCTTGCAAAGGAAAAAATTCAACTCCGATGGAGCAGTCCAAACCGCCTTCAAAGATTTTATTGATTCCCGTCCGAATGGTTTTTTTAGTAAAGGGATCGATGAACTACCTATGAGATGGCAAAAGTGCATAGATAGCAATGGTACATACTTTGATTAAATAAATATATTATAATAAAAATAAATCGGCTTTATGTTCCTCCCATACTAAACGCCAATTTCATATGTAAGGACCTAATAATAAAATAATTAGTTTGACCTTTTTCTAATTCTTTCAAAAATTTACAAGCTCGTTGTAATTATTTTAAACAAGTCAAACTTAATGGAACCAGCCGTGAAACCAGGCTGTGTATGAAGAAATGTATGTCTCTATGTTCATCTTTCTTGATAGATAGCGGGGGCAGAAGTTCCTGGAGTAGAGGCTAAGATAAGTAAAATAAGAAGAGGACTAAGCAACGTACTCTAGAAAAGTACCGAGGATATAGACGATCCTTGGGGGAGACCATACTAGACCATACTGGAGAGATACAGGCTAGCGAATTATATGGATTTTTATTATTACACTTAAGCAATCAAATGTACCTTGTAAGCCTTAGCTTCCTTGTACGTAAGAATATTGTCTCCACCAGCTCCATGCCCTCTTTGGGTATCCTGATTGTCTACGAAGACGAGAGCATCACCCGACGGGACCAGACCCCATTCAACTCCCCAGTTGGCGAGCCATTTGATGGGGTACAGACCACGGAAGCACTTGCCCAACTCTGCCCCAGCCTGCAAAGTAGAAAAGTTTATAGATAATCTGTAACTCTCTTAAAATATTGCTTAATCAATTGATTCAATTCTTATAAACTTGGCATATTGTGTCTTTTAATATCTCCTAATATCAATGATTAGATGACATCTACTGCAGGAACTCAGGATACTTTAAAAATAATAGGAATTCACTTAAGTGAAATCCTTTTTTAGGTAAAATACCTACTTTGAATTCAGTGACGGAACCTAGTGGAGTATAATCTTCTGCTTTGATAGGCTCTCCTCCAAGATCTATGACTTCCTGATAGAGGTAGGCTCTAGATCCTTCTTCAAATCCTTGAGCTGTATTGAGGTCATTGAGACTGTCGTAGATCACCTTCAGATCTGCGGGCCACATGTGCTTGGCTGCGTCAATTCTGGAAGAAAACTCAATAAATGCACTAGGTATAGATAAAAAAAATATTTTATTATTATTTTAAGGCATCGGCAACACTACCGAAGAAATGATAAGGCAATTTGAGGTATTCGGATGTGACTCTACAGAAGAATGGTCAAAACAAGCTGGATGTATAGATTTAAGAATGTTTATATTGTTTTTCGTTTAGTTTTTTGAATGAATAAAGAAAAATGTGTTCTTAAAAAATAAAAATTAATATCTCGGTCATGTAATGAGACAACAAGTAAAGTATCAAATCTATCCATCCTTAAAGTGGAAAAATTGCTCGAAATATTAGAGGCCTTAAAGAAGAAGAACGTATAGAGTTTTTCCTGGCTGCTAACCAACGCAAAGAATTGGTGCATCAACTTAGAAATACCAACGATGAACATACATACATAAAAATTATTATTAAAGAATAAAATTTTAAGGTCTCACAAACTGTCGATAAACTTACCGAAATCCAGCAACGCCGAGATCAATCAATTTGTTCAAAAACTCAATTATTGTTTCTTTGGCATGTTCATTCGCCTGGTTCAAATCTTTCAAGCCATACAACTGGCAATTGCGAACCTAAAAGAAAGATACAAATAACCATTAGCAAAAGTAGAGAATATGTTGGACTACAAAATTACACGAACAATAAATAATTACAGACTAATAATTACACTGGATTGTAATGGGCAAAGTGAAGGCTTCATTTGGAGAAGTGATCAGTCTAAGAACACTTCTTCCAATTCTTTTAAAGGTAGACCTCAGACCTTAGATCCGAACCAAATCTTGAAAACCCTTTAATTTATTGAAAACCCTTTTTCATTTCTGACACAGCCATAAACTAGCGCGTCTATTCATAGAAGAGAGAGCTTATTCTTTATGATTAAAGCACTTAAAGCATTTAACAGTATACAGCTTGCGATATGAGTATGGAAAGCTTATACAAACCTCTTCAACATCATCGAAATTCGTGACAATGCAGTCTGGAGAGTTGAAGTCATCTGCGGTGTAAGGAACTCCTGGATAGTCCGAATTTTCGAAGTCAACCGTGGATCCTCCGGTTCCAACATTTGCTGGCCCAGGTGCAGTCATGTGATTCAACACAACATCGGAATAAATCCTAGAAAAAATCAAAGACATTGATAGTAGGTGCTGTCTTGACTCCTTTGAGTCATGAACCCGGGTTCACAAGAACTATTAAAGCTTGAATCCCAACGCATTGTCTGTCATCCAGACTATTTTACTGGTTTTAGAAGATGGCTTGATTATTCTCTTTTTATATACATATTATTACAATAGCGGGTTTTTTGCCAGTTGGTAATTTCTTCCAACCAGCCACACAATTCAGATGAACAATTGAAATAGATTTCCGGTATACAATGTTACACTAACAAAACTATCTCCATGGTAACTAGACGAGTAGGAGATGGATGGGACAAAGTAAGGTTAAAATAGGTTTTAGGAATGGTAGCATTGTTTTAGTCTGCGTTTGAAGATAGTTATAGTCTGTGATGATGTGATGAGTGTAGTTGATGACACAGCCTAGCCGACTGCAATTCGAATGAATTGCGGGATTGTAAGAATGGAAAAATAAATTCACAAAAGACAATCGGAAAATAGAAACAGTTGACAAAAATGTGTATTGGTCATAAGATAAAGCTGGGAAAAGAAAACCAAACAGCAGAACTACTAAGAAGAATGGGTCTGGACTGGGCAGCATTTGGTAAATTGAAAAACAAAGAAATCCCAGTTTGCCTGAAAAGAAAGACGTTTGATACGTGTATCCTACCGATGTTGACATATGGCCTAGAAACAGTAACACTAACAGTAAAAAGCATACACATATTAAAGTGCACACAGCGGGCTTTGGAAAGGCAGTTGCTCGGCGTGAGCCGTCGAGATAAAATCAGATATGAAGAAATAAGACACCGAACAAAGTTGCCGATATTATGGACCATATTGCGAAATTAAAATAGCAGTGGGCTGGTCACATATGGCTAGACAGGAGGATACAAGATGGGCACCCAGAATCCTACAGTGGAGGCCCTGGACGAAAAGTAGAAGCATCGGAAGACCTCCCAAAAGGTGATCTGATGACATATTCCAGCAAGCAGGAAGAACCTGGATGCGAAAGTGGAGAAACAGAGATGAGTGGAGAAAAATGAAAGAGACCTACATCCAGCAGTGGAGGGAAGAAGTCTGAGGAAGAAGAAAGAGAATAGAAAAGATTCCGGGAAGATGAGATGTGATCGAATTTTTTGAGGTTGAAGATGAAGGTATGTTTTGAAGACATTCCGGTTTATTCAGGTGCTCTACATTCATATTCAAATAACATATAACAGCATGATCAAGCAGGGAAGGAAGTAGGGATTTATGTATTTGATATTTAACAGCTACAAGCTAAAAAATTATTATTGGTTGATTATATAATTATAATGACTGTAAGTCCTACGGTCTTACCTGACACCGACATTGTTGCACCTCTTGACCATATCACCAAACTCAGCCTCATTTCCTGACCTGGTCTCCAACTTGTACGAAACTGGTTGGTACCGTTCCCACCAGGGTCTGGTTTTGATGATCAGGTTCTCGTTTACGGGAGAAGTCTGCAGATTTCAAAATAGAATGTAGCACAGGTGCAGAGCTCAAAAATTATGTATTAAAGAATTCCTTTTGACACAGCGATTTGATAAACTAAATGTCAGCTTCGCGGTTGAAAATAATTATAAATTTAAATAAACTAAAAACTTTTTAAAAACCACTTGGAGGAACTTTACGTCTATCAGTTTCGATACTACTGTATATTCGTTAGTATGGACGATTACCAATCATCCATTTATTATTTGGATAAACGAGTTAATTTTTGTACGTAAACGTGGCTATGGGATTGAAAAGTAGACACTGAAATGGGGAATATATTAAATAATGGGTTATTTGTAAAATTTAACTGGTTTTTAATTACTTATTTAATTATTGTACATGCACTTCTTGATTTATAATATTTCTAAGTTATATATCTAAGGCTTGATTTATTTATAGGAACAATATCCATACCGGTTTATTTTTCAAATATGTGTTTCAAGTATTCAAATTTCAAATAAGCATGTCTCCAAAGATTGTTTGCGAATTCCAAGAAGCTATTATTTATTACCTTTATACTAACTTTATTTATGTGTCATTTTGCCTATATACAATTTAGAGTACGAATTGATTTAGCGGGTCGACTTTGTCTTTGGTAAAGTGGTTTATACAAGATTTTTATTTTATTTAAATTAACAAAGTAATAATATTTAATTTAAAATTGTAGTTTTTGTAGCCTCTTTTTTACCTGAACACCTCCATATCCTCTTGGCCCCAGGAATCTTTCACACTCTTCGGCAATATCGTTCCATTTCCACTCGAAAAGATGGACAATTGTGCTTCGGTTATCCTTGAAGTTCGGGTTGTGGTAAGTCAGAGCTGACCCTACCACCCCTAACACCAAAAAAGCTAATAACAGACTTCCCATCTTCTATTCTTTACCTAGAAGAAAAAGATAATGCTTTTATATCACCTAATATTTTACCTAGCAATAACGTGCATTTGCATACCTATTGGTATCACTCTTATCCTTAGTCAGATTGCGATGATATTTAAGATTTTGGACTATCGAACATTTACATTTTTATTTATATATATAAATAGTAGGTATATAAAAACAAAATAGGTATACAAAAATATCCTCGTATTCGAACGCAACGTTGTGTCAAAATTTCAAAGCAATATGTGAAGAACTTTCAGAGATAATCGATTTTATACAAACGAACACTTACATTTTTATTTATGTAGATTAATAGATTAATATAGTTTCAAATAATCCACCAACACTTTTTGCTATATGCTATATGATAATCTGGGTAACGCTAAGAGTGGTTGTAATAATACTAAGGGCCGGTTGTTTCAAGTTGGATTAAAGTAAGCGTTCTTTAAAAGCATAGATTTTTACGTTCTCCACCAATCAGACGATCCGTTTTCGTAAAAATCTATGCTTTGATCGGCCGCTTACTTTGATCGAACTTGAAACAACCGGGCCTAAGGCGGTTTGCGACAACCTAGTATTAATTATTAATTTTCAAATATCGGCCTAGACAGTCGTAAAGCCATAAATAATTTGGCGATGACCGACGTGGTAGCCGGTACATTTGTTTTTCTACCGAGATGCGATAAATTCCACGTTATGCCTTTTTTATCGCTAAAAAATCATAAAATCTAAATATTTTTTCATGTTATTAATTTAATTTTTTCAATTTAAAAATATTAACTTGATATGAAGGCTGAGCAATACAATTTTCGTTTCTTTATCGATGGGCTTGTAACGCACGAAATTTGATAAAAAATAAACTTAAAAAAAGAAAAATTTACGTGTAAAGAAAAAGAAAACGATATATGAATGAGAAATAAAAATTAAAATAAAATAAAAATTAATATACCTTTTATCTTCAAGACTGTCTCTTTCGGCGACCTTCCAATAACGTAAGAAATAAATTTCGTCCTTTTTATACGAAATAAAAATCTTAACAAGATAATGTTATCACACCTGTCAAATATGACGTATTCAGTATTAAATTACCTAACTCAGTAGCAAATGATTGAGATAGCTTGGCACGAGATAGTATCTTTGTGAAATTGGTGTTTTATCACTGACAGGTCTTTAATTAATGTTTAATTATAATATTTTTTTTTAACAATAACAATAATTTTTTTTACTTACACATAAATCTTAGATCAATGTATGTATCTTAGATCGCGCCCCCCCAAATAATTCGTACTGGAATGATTCATTTTTGCACCCGCAATTACTACTTCGACGATAATATTGGATAGCGCAATCGACAAGTCGACAGATAAATACAATTGTATACATTTTTTATCTTCGTGTTATTACATATATATATATATATATATATATATACATGATATCTCGTAGCTAGTAACTCAAGAACTTTGAGTAACTTTTTTTTTAAGATTATATTCTAATTATTACTCTTCACAAATGTTGACAGTTATGGAGATAAGCGACATCGAATATGTATTTTTTAATAATATTTCTCACTAATTTTGTGTAAAACGTTGGAATATCGCTACAGTAATCTTTGTGGAATATTAAAAATTAATTAGCTTTAACACTTAACACAAGTCAAACGTTGTACCCTGCTTACGACACAGTACTACAACCCAATACTTAACAACATCAACACCCATAACAACACATCAGCCCTGATGATGGACCTTGTAGTGGTCGTAGAAACATGGCAGACCACCCCAAGAATCTCAAACCAGAAGATGTTAGAAAATAATTAGCTATGATTTATCCAAGGAGTTTAATAGTTGGTAACATGCCTCTTGTTGAATACGAAATTGAATATACTCAAAAATGTTCTCAGATTTTCACGGCCGTTCAGAATCTTCTGTTTTCTGGGATATTCTGCCATATATGTCTGACCTCTCTGACTGACGTTTCAGATCCCATTGCAGGGTTCATCATCAGGGCTGATGTGTTGAATTGCTTAATGCAATGGGATGTGAAACGTCGGCCAGAGAGATCAGATGTGCACGGCAGAATATCCAAGAAAACTACACACAGAAGATTCTGAATGACGTGAAAACCTGAGTAATATCCTCATCTGTAGGGTAAGTGATTTAAAAATTATCTCCTTATTTTATATTATTATTTTATTGTGTATTAGATATTAATTAAATTAATGGATAGATACATAAATTGATGCGATAACGCATCAACCTTTGTTCTAATTTATTAATAGCATTTGAAATTAGCTGATTTATTTTATATAACGTTGTGTATAATATAATAAGTTATCTTTGCGTTTGATAAGTATCAATTTATAACGATTCATTTTCATTTAAATGTATTCTTTTTTTCAATTTATTGTTCTTGTATCGTGATGTAAATAATATATATTTTTTTTTATTTAAAAAAAATCCTTGTTTACAAATAAAGGTACTTAATACTAATTTAACAATAAAACATAAGATAAATTACACATTTTTTTGTTTTGTTTAATTTGTGGATTATGCCACTCTACTAGGCTACGCCTGTCCCAGAGTGGCGTTATAGAACACAATTATAATATTTTTTCGAATTCGTCAGTAGTATTTATTTTCATAAGGTAGTAATTATGTATCTACAAAGTATCAAGTGGAATGTTAGTGAATATAAGTTATGACTTGGTATTATGGAATGAATATTTATTCACTTTCTGCCACCTTCATAATTACCAGTAAACCGTCATTTTTTAATTAGAAAAAAAAGGGTTTACTTGTTCTCTATAACAATAGGATAATGTTTGTTTTCCTGAAAAAAGTTTTCTTAACTATTTGATAATAATATATATAACTAATAAATCAAATAAATAAAGTTCTAAACCATTTTTAGTATTTTATTTTGGTATATTTGAAGTATGTTTAGATATGTTTTGCTTCCTGTTCCCCAGAAAGGTATCGTGTAACCTATTTCACTATTTATGCTTATATATCATCCTTTGGCATGTAATTATGTATTTTATGGAGTAGGCTTGTCAGTTCGGCCATTGTTTCAATTACTTTGTGCATGTGTATTATTTTAAGAGTTTTACCGATTTACCGATAATGCCATTTTCTGGTAAATTTGCATACACTAGTTGCTCATTATTTATTTATTTTAAAATGGATATGTTTGTTGTGTGAGATGTATATCTCATAGACATATGGCCAGCATTAAATGTTCTATGCATCTATCTTCCAGCGCATCTTCTTGTTGTCTCAGTCCTAATGACTTAGATTCATGTAGCAAGATTGAGTCTTACAATGTGTTGTTTCTGCAACGACAAATTTTCTTTAGTTTAGTTTTTGATGGGGTCATGGTATTCCTCCTTTTGATTTCGGCTTCATATCCTGCAGTTCTTGAAATTGTGGAACCAAAATATTTCTTCACAGCCGCCGCTTACCTCACTCTAGCGTCAGTGGCGTTGCGAGGATGACCGCTTTAGCATTAAAATAATGTCCAACTGGGTGCCAAAATTGCGGGGCTGATATAGGAGCTATTGCTCATAAAACGGCCCTGGGTATGCGGTGGGTGATCTATTTTATGTTCCTTACTAAGCCTTCTCCCAATCTTAGATTCGCACAAATCATTAGATTTTTCTTTCATGTTCAAATTGACAACAATAAGTTGATGGATGACACACGTATTTTTCTATAGATTCTTATGGGACCTGAATACAGAATCACGAACGAACTCGTTCCTTCCGAACAACTATGTAACTTTATTCGTATTCAGATTCACGTGATTATTTTCATCTTTATTTCTTTATAGAATAAATATTCAGTAGTTTAAAATATGTTTTATTTTTTACTTTGTAATACACATACGCAATATGAGTTATTAAATTACTACTATAGTTTCGAGAGAAGTACCTCTCATCTTCAGGAATATATATAATAACTAACTTAAATACAAAATTTATCAATCTAATCGGGTAGGTCAGAGGGGTGCGCGGCGGGGAGGGGTATTTTTTTGAGCAAAAAGCTCCAGGATTGGTGATGTGGACTTAAGTAAATTTATAGGAAGTTAAAAATTTTTAGGAAGTTTTTAAGAAATTTCAAGGACATTTTTAGGAAGCTTTTAGGAATTTTTAAATTTTTATAAAATTTTTAGGAAATATTTAGGAAATTTTTAGGAAATTTTTATGAAATTTTTAGGAAGTTTTGAGGAAATATTCAAGAATATTTTATGAAGGTTTTAGTAAGTTTTTAGGGAATTTTTGTGAAATTTTAAATTTTTGGAAATTTTTGGAAAATTTTTAGGAATTTTTTTGGGAATTTTTTAGGAAATATTTAGGAAATTTTTAGGAAGTTTTTAGGAAATTTTAAATTTTTGTAAGTTT
>JADDOH010008048.1:0-65934 GCA_016648135.1 Agrypnia vestita | reverse complement strand
TTTTTTATTTCATTATAAATATTTATCTTAATTAAATGCAATAGTAGTAACCTTTTTACAATTGTTATAAATATAAAACTACCCACTTACACTACAAAAGCCATTCCTGCCAAAAATAAATATTAGAAATATTGAAAAAATTGCAAATTTTCAGTGAAGGAATATTTTCTTTTTAAAATTGAATGAATATAACTTATCCAATTTTTTTGCTACTAGTTGCAAGACACCCTTCATAAATAACAATACATAATGAAAATAACTGTCAATTAATTTGCCTTGCACTGAAAATATCAAAAAAATTAAATTGTTAGAATTAAATTAGAATAAAAAATGGAAAGACCAGATTAATTATCGTAACTATTAACAAAATAAATTAATTTACATTTTTTAATCCGAAACATTTTAAATCGGAAAACATAACTTCAGTTTTCTACCCCATTAGTGTTATATATAATAAATAAAACAAATGGATTGTTCAACACACCTTATATTAAAAGAATATAAAGTTATAGAATACCTATAATAATCTATTCTGAAGAAATACACACAATCAAAGAAAAACTCAAGCATAGTTTTATAAATGAAAATCGCACACATATTCTTATCAAATAACGGTAACACCTGGTTTGCGCAACACCACAATACCTACATTTCTAGGGAAAAATATTTTATCATCCGATATATTACAGACGAAAAATGCCTACTAAAATCATTAAAAATAAATTATCAAAAATCATGTAATATCTTACTTACATGATAAAAATTCATCACACTAAAACTTAATCATACGTAAAATTTATATAATTTATAATCTATAGAAGAGAAACATCCAATATCTGCATGAAGTTGTAATATAAATAAAAATGTTATTGTTTTGAATATTATGCGTATTAAGAATTTCTTTACAAAAAAATTAAACGTATGAATATTAGAGCTGTGTACGTCGTTTTACGTTTACCGACTGATGTAAAAAATATCGCGTATTTTTCACTAAGCCAATTGAATCCCTACGTGGAATGTCGTGCAAGTGCAATATACATTATTATTTCAAAACTCGTTTCAATTATCACCATTGCCAAAATATATGTGCTGTCGCAGCAGAAAAGACATGTCGCAAACATGTCTTTTCACATGTGGTCAACTAAAATGCGGTTTATCCTTTTGCAAATGTCATCGCCGTTCTGCGGTAGTGGAGCAGCTGAATGCTGAATCATCGACTAACTGTACGGTCGGTGTTTGCTTGGGTCAAGTGCAGACCCGAGTAGGCACTTGGAATACTTGTTGACATAAGTCATTGGCTCGAGGAGCTTTGCACCTAAGGAATCAAGAGTGTATTTATAATTACCAGCGGATAGCAATCGGCTTCGCGTGTAGTGTTCCAATGACCAGTTCGAGAAGAGAACAATGTTGAGCATTGCGCAGCCATGGGAGATTTGTCCGTACTTATTTTTTAATTTTGAAAAAATATTGCCGTCAAAAAGAAGTAGGTAAACTAACTTGAATCTAATCTTACTTAAATAAATAATTAACGCAAATACAATAGATGCAGTTAATATTTTGAAACGATTTGATTATAAAACAAAAAGTCTTATTCTTTAGACGTTTGCAAAGTAGGACTGATGACACGACAAAAAACAAATTTTCAAAATGTTTTTTTCTAAGAACTTCAAATAGATAAATGAATTGATAATGTTGAAGAAATCATTGAATATATACAATTTCACAAATTTTTAAAAACGTAGGTACATGATGAAATCAATTGATGAAAATATTGCATATGTAGGTATAACCTTTCGCGAATTTTTAAAAGAATACAAATTAGGTTAGGTTAGGCAAACAAAATGCGGTAGCGCCTTCGGCGCATTTACATAAGATCGTGGCACCTTTATTTTCTAGGGCAGTTACAAATACTGCACTTTTGCTTGATAGGGCAGAATTTGTGAAAAATTAAATGTCTTTTTTTTTCAAATTTTAAAATGCACGTTCATTCGAAAGAAAACTATCTGCTCTACAAGATGTTGTGTTTGCTTTTACGTTACATTTATTATGTTACTTTGTTACAAGCCTGCAAAATGGAATTTCAAGTAGACGCGCGTGTATCTCAGTGTGTGCGCGGTTCAAAAGGGGCGTACGGTAGGACGGGCGAGGCACTACAAGTCTGCTCCGGAAGACAGACGGTCGCGAGATAAACCTAGCATTGTATATTGTTTTATTCTTACTGGAATGAATCTGTGAACCAATGCCGGAGTAATACTAAGAATACCAGACCCTTACACGCTCAGAAGAAATATCACAACTTTCGACGCCTCTTTCTGAATTCTTCGAGTCAAGATCAAATGATTTTTACCGCAGAGGAATCGAAAAAGCTGTAGAACGTTCACAAGAAGTTGCAAATAATTAAGGAGAATACATTATCGATTATTTTTTGTTTTTGTTGTGTCCTCATTTAGAAACTTTATATAAACATCAGTACGTGGATACTTCTGTTGCAGTTTACGAGTTTCCGGTGTGTGATATAAGGCTTCCCAAAATACATCAATTTTCGGCTAGGTGATAACTAACTCTTTTTCACGATTGTTTCAACACGCAGGGGCAATATATAACGCGGGCACGTTCGGCTGCAACTATGTGCGTAAGTCAACTAAGCGTGGCAATTAATTTGACTTATCTCTTACACTTCTTGACTAACGAGGTGGCAATGCATTTTATTACCGAGCCCCGCTTCACCCAGCTATTTTAACACTCGACAGATCCGTCCCCCCTCTCGCTCGCGGCTCGGCTGAGAATGCAGGAAAGAATGTATCATCTGATTGTGCGTCACCTCCTCGCAGCATGATGAGTAGAAAAATGGATTTGAATAGAAGACATCGCGTCGCCTTGTTGCGCCTCATAAATGCGCACATTTGTCGAGTCTCGGGTGACATTTTTGATTCGGTAAATTGTCAACGAGTCGATGCGACGAATAATTTTAAGCGATGGCTGACTTTCAACTGCATGAACGCAATCTGCATACTAAATTAGTACATTCCGAATTGTCCTGACAGCGAGGATCTCAACCTAACTGTTTCGACGGCGGAAAATGGTGTGATTTTCAGTACAATACATAGAAAATAATTTAATAATGAATACGCGGTACTCATATAATAGCTTCGTCTCTATGAGATTTCTACAATGTAACTTAAGATGAGAGCACATAAAATGAACGTTTTTTATGATTTTGTCGAGTGTATAAAATAAACAACACAATAAAATAAAAATGGTATATAATTAATTGATCATTAATGTGAGTAAAACAATTAACAAACAATATTTTTTATTTATAGTATTTTTATATGGTTATACATATCTGGAGTCTTCAAATATTTAGTCAGTCCATAATTTCAACTTTTTTATTCCAGCATTTTTATTTCATTAATATCCAAAAAATTAAAAAAATGTTTTAAATGCAGTCACCGAGGATTAAAATTAACTATTAAACTAATTTAATATTTACTTAGTTTTAGATTTCATGCATCTATCCCTTCCAAAATCATGTTTAGTATAAATTATAAAGGCAATGTTTCTTATAATTTCTCGAATTCAATACATTACAGATTAGTAATTCTCGATGATGCATTAATTTTTTATTAGCTATTGCTGCCTTTACTTTTATCGTCCCTTTAGAGGTAAAACTCACTAAGTGACATTGGAGTAGTTATGAGATGAGATTTAACATTCAAAATGTGATATTAAAATTATTGAAAATGTTCATATTATGAGTTTTACCACTAAATTACTTTGAATAGTCACAGAATATTAACTTACTGATTTTTATTTACCTGGAATAGAGACGGAAAAACTATGAATGTTTGTATTGATAACTCATTTCGGCCAATATTGCGGTTAGTGAGTTTTGCCTCTAAAGAGACCATATAATATACAAAAAAATGGAAATGGATAAAGTTAGCGGAACACAGTTTATTTAGATCGTTTTATATACGAGGAGTCAAAAAATAAGAGTAATTTTAGGTTTCTCGTAAAATCTTTCTTAATTCTTCTTCTTCTTCTTCTTCTTCTTCTTCTGCTTCATCTAGGACTGCGTCCTGTCATTGCCTGTCGGAGCCTGTTCCTGGGATACAGATGTCCAGCTATCTCGCCATCTTTTATGCGGTCTTCCTGGGAGTCTGGTACCAGACGGCAGCTTGTTCGCTGCTATGCTCACTACTCTCTCAGTACAAGCTCTCTCAGTACAAGCTCTCTCCACATGATCTCTCCAGTAACGTCTTCTAGATCTTCCCCATCGGACAATATCCTCGACGTCACAGGTCCTTCGTATTTCGGAATTCCTCACTCGGTCTCGGATTGTCAGTCCCGCAATGGGTCGGAGAGTCTTCATCTCAGTTATTCTTAGGAGATTTTTTGTTCTGGTAGTGTCAGCCCTTGTCTCGATACCGTACGTCATGATTGGGCGGACACAGGTCTTAATTCATCAATATTAATTATTTTTATCACCTTCAAAGTACTCCCCGTCAGATCTTTGATCGCAATTTTTTGGTATTGCTTTACTTTATTCAGTAATTTTATTTATCTTCTCAATGTTGGCAAAACGACGTCCTTGCGTGTTTTTTTTTTTCAACTCCTGGAATAGGAAGAAATCGCGGGAATACGGTGGCAGAGGCATCGTAATGGTGTCGTTTTTGGCCAGAAATTTTGAATTCTTTTTTTCATTTTTTCCATAAATTTAAAAATGTCGAGCACACCGAAACACGTGTAATCTTTTCGGATTCTTGTGACCCATCCGCTCAACGGCGTTGGCTATTATGTCGGCTCTCATCATTTTATTTGCAGCAGAGCGGAAAAGCTCTACAGTAGATTGGCCAAATCAAATAAGACGAATTTTCAGGTATGATGTTCTGTTTATTCCAAGGTCTCGACTTCCGGCAATCTTTCCCTGCATTATGAGATGCAAGGAAACTCTCTTACTTCTCTGGATGTCTCATCATATGTTGTCAAAAGCGTTTTAATTACATATTTTTCTTTATTCATACGAACCATACCATTTTTATTCACAACTCTGTCTATCCAAATTATTTTGAGTATTCTTCTGCAGATTACCATCTCGAATGCTTCAATTCGTCTTATTATTTCTTCGGTAAGCGTCCGCGCTTCCGTGTTTTCGGCAATAAAAAAAGTTTCTAACAATAAAAAAAGCATCCAATATGGCTACTAATGTAAATATACGTCAGGGACAAGTGTACCAACATAACAAAAAAAATGTGACAGTTAAACATTATGCAGCCAGTGAAACTAAAAAGTTCTACGCATATATATATATTATTATCATTGATAGATTTGGCGTTAGCAGGTAGAAATTATAAGCTGTATTCCGAAAAGAGCAGTATTGCTATTTCTGTATCTTGACAGTTAGGTATTGTATAATATTGTAATGCCGTCAATTTTAATGTTTTAAGTTTGGCAGGTTTAAATTTAATGAATTCAATCAATCAGAAAACTCTTAAACAAAAGTTGAGTTATTCACAATTTGTGATACCGAAATAGCAATATTCTTTTTTTCAGAATACTACCGTATTCATGATAATCGTTAAATTAGGTGAAAAACATAAAAAACATGAGAGATTCTATTACTCTCGAAACTTACCTAAGTAGTAAATATAAAAATATTTTTAAACTCACTTAGAGGTAACAAAGTTAATGTTTTTCACCTAATTTAATGATTTTCATATACTGTACTCAAGTTAATACTTGGATTTGTCTTTCAAATCCATCTCTTGACACCTACCCAGTTAATAAATTATTTGATCATTCATTCATTGAATAAGAAAGCAGTGATATGGAAACGTCCATCAGCTCATCCCACAGTACGCCCGCGGCCCTCGTGACAGGATGTTCAGCGTCATTTACCAGGAAGGACCTTATTTTGATGAGGATCGGAATATGAGTTATGAATATATCGCGCGTTGCAGTCGGATGGCCTCGCAAACCAGACGAACGTCACTTTATCATATTACACAAACATCGTGACGTCATCGGTCCTTAGAATCTTAGGATCAAATAAAATAGGAGATCCAGCCGCAGGGTATATAATGCATCTGATTTGATTAGCTTAATAATATACGTGACTTATTTTACTAACAGGGTGTAACAGAGCTGGTCCACAATACTTTACAGGTGGATTCCTGCCTTGATTGTGAGTCGAAATTTTTCAAGCAACCATGATCTAATATCAACAGTTAAGGAGATGCAGTACCATTACAATAATTTATAAGTAATATGAAAAATTCATTTCCTTTAATACAAATAAAATAAAATGATAAAAACCTTCCGATTCCGATTGGAATTTTTTTTAGGGTTTTTATTATTTTATCTAACTTTTATTGATCGAATGAATTTTTCGTAATCGATGTAAGTTCCTGTAATGATACTTCAACGTTTTGTAAAAAAATATTCAGAAATATTGAAAAAGAAATATAAACTTTGATATTGCATATGATATTGCATAACTGCATGGTTGCTTGAACATTCATAATCAAGGCAGGAATCCAACTACAAAGTATTGTGAACTAGCTCTGTTACACTCTGTATATTAAACACTTTTTGTTTCCAATCAATATTTTTTTTTTTTATTTATTTCAACGGTTACAAAACTTATAACATCACAAATATAATTATTATCACTAATTTATAGTGTGATTATTCCATAAATTGAGGATTTATGTCATTCATTATCAACATTATTACCATCCGCTGCTGGATGAAGATCTCCCCAAAAGATATCGGTCTATAAAGTCTATTATTTAATGACAATAAATCATGTTAACTTGTTAATTTTTTGATTTTTGAACATATACTTCTTAAGACGAGTTTAGAGTGAAATTTTAGGTTTAGTTATTAGGATTATAATTGCTAGGATTAAATCCGCGCGCATCACGCAAGGAATATTTTCACACCGTGAATTCACGCCTCACAAATCAAAAGCTAAGATGGCGGTTTTCCGAGTGACATGTAAATAATAGCAATTGTTATAAGTGACGACCTCACGTAACTCCAAAATGGTGTTATGAAAATTGCATATGCTCCGGTTATTTTTGTTATTGTATATTTTCTGTTTGCTGATGTACTTTTCATAATATAATTGTGATCAAAATAAAATGTGTTATTATGGTGATATTATTTGCTACATGGTGATTCATTTTCACTTTTTTATTCAAGCAAAATATAATTCGGTACGTAGATACTGTATTTAATGTGTATTTAAATTTTTTTATTCGTTTACAATGAACTGCCATTGAAGGAAATTCTAGTTTGTGTTATATATCTTGAGTTGGAACAGTTTTTTTAAAATAATTATTTAAGTAATTAGTTTCCTTATTTTTTTATTCTCATTATTTGCGAACGTTACCGATTACATCGCACATCCTCCCGATAATGGAAGATTTTTAAAAATATTTTTAGTAGGAACTTCATAAGTAGGAATTATGTATACAAAAATATTTGTAAGTTATCTCATTAAAACCGAAAAATTTGTGATTTTGTTATAATATTTAGTAACACGTAGATATCTCTGTCGTTTGAAGGTCTTAATCTTTTCACAGTAGCAAACAGAAGTTCCTTACAACTCGTATGATAAATTGATAAGGTTTGTTATTAAAATTAATAATTCTTATTTAAGGGGAATTTTAGAGAGTGAATAATGACTCTGGCAGGGGAACAGCAACAGGAATTTGTGACGTGAGCCGCGTACAAACAGTTTTCGTTTTTACCATTCGAGCGTGATGAAGTAGCCCGCGTGAGTTATGAATTAATTGCGCATCGCGACCGGCGTGCGAAGGTTTCTAATCTTTAGTAGCGGGAGAATATAATATCGGACGCACGTTTGGGATAGGGGTGGGCAACTCGGGAACTCGGGTCATGAAGAACATATATATATATATACTGAACTAGAGATACAGTTCCCAAATCTTGATCAATATAGTTCGGGAACTACAATGTCTAGCTCGCGAACTAAAGAACCATTGAGTACCGGTCGGAATTGAGCATTATGAAACGATCGATGTCACACAAGTCACAGCTGAGAGACGCTAATGGGATACAATTTGTTTTATCGTCACGGGCGGCAAGTAATGTAAACGCTGTAATCCTATTAGGTACTAGAATTATAATTACTAGGATTATGTCCGTTTCGCTCGCGAACATCTTGTCTCCAACGGCCGGTTGTGTCAATATGGGTTATAGTACCCAACAGTTCGCTTAATGCATAACGGGCTGTTTGATTGGTGAAAAACGCAAAAGTTGATACTTTAAACGAAAGATTACTACTCGTACATCCCAAAATGGTACAACCAGCTCTAATTCGTAATATCACCGTACGTATCTTATAAAATAAGCATTCTTAATTCTTTATTACCATAACGCAGTTTACCCGCATGGTAGGCAGAGTGGGTGGAGCACCACACTCTTCTGTCTTGACACACAACTTTTACCTCAGCCACATACATACATCTTTGCACGCAAGTTCGACGATTGTTGCGTCAGCGTTGAAAACTTTATCAAAATAATAATTTCGTTGTCTGTCCGTCTGTTTGTCCATCTATTTGTCCATCAGTAACTTCGTGTAACGTCCGTAATTTCGTTCGAATTAACGGCTAAAAAAAAACAAATTAAACGGCCCGAGATGGGGCTTGCATCCCGGGTCAGCAAACCCGAACAGGCCGCTTAACGCATGTTACTACAACCGCCTCTCCGCGGACCGTCAAAAAGATACTATAATTATATACTAGGGCTTAGCAAAGACGCGAATCAGTATCCCAGATGGTAATTATTATAAATAGCATTTAGTGAAAGTAAACAGTGTTGTTATAATTTTTAAATACAATTTAAAATGTCC
The DNA here is from genome assembly GCA_016648135.1 of Agrypnia vestita. Taxonomy (NCBI): domain Eukaryota; kingdom Metazoa; phylum Arthropoda; class Insecta; order Trichoptera; family Phryganeidae; genus Agrypnia; species Agrypnia vestita. The sequence goes on along the minus strand of JADDOH010008048.1, from coordinate 57,050 downwards.
TTTCATAAGAAAATTTAGAAAAATGATGTATCTACCTATTTGATTTCAAATTCATTACTTCATTCGTTCTCGCGCTCAAGTGAACCACGGACTATGGACCGAAATGAGCCATTGAGCCACGAGAACAGCATCGTTCGAACAAATCCACCGATGCCTCGGGTCTTGCCCACGTCTAGTTTGGGACACGCCGGAGCCGGCGGCGAGCAGCGCGATGGATGAAGACAGCTCGGCCGGATTCTGACACTCGGAATAAACAATGAATTAATTCAGCGGCCTCCGAGGTGACGGCGCGCCACTTCCCCCGGCGCGCGTGACCGGCATGCGACTCTGCGCCCTCGCCCCGAGCCCTAAGGACACCATTTGCATGCGACACAAAGTCCGTACGAGATGTTGCATCTTCATCGACCGCGGTCTACCCGCACGAAACGCGCGATCCACGGAGTAAAAAAGCCCCCCTCTCGCGGCGCGTCCCGCCTCGCAGACGCGGGCTTTTTACGAGCGTCCGCGCACGCTAAAAGGAAAACTAAAAACATTCGGTTTGGGATTTTAACCACACGCTGGTATATCACCTCTTGATAGTCCTCGCACATTTATCAACGATTTATATTTATGGGAGCGATGCTACCGAGTCGTACTGCGAACTTGTGAAAAGACTTTTAAAATATCAATAAATCCTCGGGAGGTTTTTAGGTTGAAAGAATTGTACGTTTATCAATGCGATTTCAAATAAAGAAATGAAAAATATTATAATATTCTGAAATATATACACGACAGAATATCCGTAAAGGTACAGATACATATGCCACTTAGTGGCATGCTACTAAATCAACCGGCGATTGTATGGCTAGTGGCATGCTCGTTACTAGCAATGTGCGTACACACATGCCACTAATAAGCAAGGCCTAGAGAAGGTCGATACTGCGCATGCTCACGTGCCACTAAATAAGCATGTGTATCTGTAGCTTTATACAAACTTAAAGATTCAGAATGGTCGTTCAAACCTGAGGATATTTTTGAAAGTACAGGGCTGGGCACGAATACTTTTAAATGGTCTTCCTCATCTCACATGGTTTGAAACCAAACTTATTCCTAAACCTTTTTAGCATTTTAGTCATGAAATGCCCTTAAATTTTATATACGATAGTACAACAATAAACGCTGTCATTGAATATTTATTTAAATCATCAATTACGTTTTATTCAACATGCGGGTGGTACACGCATCGTCTGCGCGCGAAGTATTTAAACCCTATCAAAAAAAGCTGCTCATATCCATACTGCAATAAGTCTATAATGTACAAAGGTTTAAAATCACACATGTTGTTTTAACTGTTGCATCAATAATCATATTTTATTGGCAATTGCAAAAAATATATCTATATTGCTTTGAAAATGAAGAGTGTTGAAATAAATCACGGCATTGGAAAGAAGTATCTGATATTTTTATTGAAAAAATTTCAACGAAAGCATTGCGTATTGTAGTGATTCTAGTGGGAATTGTTATTTTAATTTCGTAAATAACATATTACACATCAAGATTTACAATTGTTTGTAGTATAATTAAGTCATTGATAATTTTATATTAGATAAAGATATAAATGAAAGTGAAGTCTGTCTCGGTGATTATGATACGATATGATTCAAATTGATTGCTGATTATCTTTATAAACTAATATTCGAGTAATTATTTTTTGTATGAAGTCTATAATTTACATTATTTGTTACAGTTTGTCATATTAATGTAATATAATGAATAACTGATGTAAAGAAGTGTATTTTAATTGTGGGGACATTTGAAGGGAAAAGTACATACGCGCGCAGAATCTCCAAACTATTGAGGATATCAAGTATAGTATCAGGAATTGAGTCAGCAGTATTGCCACCAAGGACAAGGACAAGGCAAATCAAACTGATCACAAATCAGCCGTCAGCTGTCAAATTGGCTGTTGCTGGTAAAAGTGTTGATAATTTAAAAAAAACACTAATTAAACACCAATGACCGAAAATTATTTTTCCTATAAAGTCAATACCATGACCGTTACCACGATTTTTATGAGATTTATTTCCTTTCAAAGTTCTCTACCTCTAAAAAAAACCTATACATGAACCTGTTAAGCGCACAGAAGTGTTTAGATGCTGGTGGAGGTCGTTTCCATAATTTATTGTGGTGATTAATATACATCACTTTCATTATATCACATTAATTTAGGAGAATATCGTCTCTGTATATATAATAAAGCCAATATGCCGTTTAGTACAATCTGAGATGAACGAATCAATTTGTCAATTTTTCATATAAATAATGGAAATATACTAAAAAAAACATTGCCGTTCATCTGAAAAGTCTGCCTAGTAATTATTTAACATATTTTATTTAAATCTTGTCTGTGCAATTATTTTTTAAAACAGTTTCATTCGTTTATCTCAGAATATACTAAAACGGCACATAGGATTAATTATATATACAGCGACGATATTTGTTTCCACCCAATTGAGATGGGGCAAGCCGGTTATTCGTGCCAATACAGTATAATATACGATGTGTCGTGAATGAGTCAAATACTGATAAACGATTGTATGATATTACACCACAGGACGATTACTGAAACAGGATGTTCCACAGAATGTCCGGAAATTTCGGTCAGTGTATTACTTGAAACAATACAAGGATCGTGACGTCCTTTGTTGGTCCCTACCTACGTGCAAACTGTTCCACGCGATATTGTATAAATATCTATTTACATAATTCTGAGCCGGGTCAGAGCCCTCCGTGGAGTACGGAGGCGTGTGTGGATGCGCATCATTAGCGCAGGTCATCAGAGCACAAGATTTTCACACTTCAGGGCCTGCCGAGAACTGTTTGATCACATCCCTATTGTTATTCGATTTCCCGCCTTTCTACGATACTTTCTCGCGACCAAAGCCCGGTTGTTTCAAGTTGGATTAGAATAAAGGTTCGTTTAAAGCATAGATTTTTACGGATACGGATCGTTTTATTGGTGGAGAACGCTAAATTCTATGCTTTAAACGATCTTTTACTTTGATCCAACTAGAAACAACCTAACCCCGCCCTGGTCATAAGTGATTGGTAGATTTAGAAATTGCATTTGGATACAATATAACCAGCATTCCACAGCATAACAAATAAATATATATTAAAATAACAAGGATAAGAAATTGAAAATGAAAAAATCGGGCCTTTATCAATTAAACTGTAAGGATCGAAACTATTCTTGTCTAGTCAAAATATCAAGAAATTTTGAAAATAGTGTCAATGAATGAAATTTGAGATGTCTTAACAATAATCATTATACTGAAATAGTTGCATAGAAGCGTTAGGAAAGTTTCTTTATCGAAAAATAAAGAACATATAGACAAATACTTAAGTGCAATTCTGTTTACATTATTTAAACATTTCGAATTCAAATTGATAGTAGCATTACTGAAACTATAATCGAATCTATAGTTATATATGATTGTAAAGTAATAGCAATATATTAAGAAGAAATAAAAGACTCTAAATCAATTAAACATTTAATTAAATCGCATACTCACTGGAACTCTATTTAGTAATTCGCACTTACATAGCAGAATATTCTACCAACAGGTATATCTTCTCTCGAATTTTCTGGTATAATTCGCATATTCCAGTTGTTTCTTAAATCTTCTAGATTGTTCGTATCGTTTTAAAATCTGGTGAAAATATTATAAGGTGACCTTAGCGGTGTAGCTTAAATATTACTGTTACTCTAGACACTCACATCCTGTATAATTCCTTGTACGGATATGTCTGGCTTTATTCGCGACGAAAAATATTGCCAATACCAAACAATTGGATAATAAAAGCGTGAACGTGAATAATGTAGTAATACTTTTATGGCGGTTGTCACCATCAACTTTTGCCATGAAACTGAAACTGTAAAACGGATTGAATTCAAATATCCAGCCTCACAAAAAAAAGCGAGGTTTTATCTCCCTTTATCAGCTCGGGACGTTCTGGAAGACGTGTCGCTAGAACGGAGCACTGGCAAACTGCCCACTGCTGGTTGTCCTCCGATATTCGAGCCAGGAGCAACAGTGAAAATAAATTAATATTTTAAACAATTTTTTGAAATTTTTGTTATTTTTGTTTCCAGATTCCCTACTGGTTTCCGGTAGACTATTCCTTCCCATCTACTTGTGTAAATTATAACTTAATTAAATACAGTTACCTAAGGGTCGGTGGGTTACCGGGGAGTGAGAGTGACTTTGAATGAAATATTTATTTATAAATACACCATTACTATCATTGTTCCCCAGAAATACCTATAAAAGACAATCCTATTCTTACCGACCCCGCCAATCCTCAACCAAAGGGTTATTTAGTTATAATTTAGACGGGAAGGACTGCTCTTCCCGAAACTAGTGGGAAAAATAATCAAATTTTTTGCGTGTATAGGTCAATTTTTTGATTATGGCACTCCACACCAGCTGTATATAGATCATTGAGATATATCCATACGGAGTGCTGGCAATGGAACATTCGCAGACAATCGTCTTTGTCGTTTTGCTCGAGTAGTGCAGCTAATGTATAGAGGTATTGGCGTCTTTTTCTACGGCCTCCGCTTTCATAGATATCGCAGGAGTATTGTCATTGCTTTGAATTTTATCAATCATATTTGTTAAATTTCGTAGTGCTTATGGATGCTAAAAAGTTTGATATCCAAATTGTACCTACCCTTCGCTTTCATGGGTGAGTGGTTGTCGAGGTTTTATTTTCATATTATAGTTAGTAGTCCTTTTTCCTTCATAACCTTCAATGCGTCAAGGAGAGATTGTTTTTTTTAGAGGATTTTACAGATTATTTTTGACATTTAACTGATTGTGATTATAATATTTCAGATTTACCTTCAAAAACCAGACTTTTTGGCAAAATGGATTTATGTGAGACACCGAAAAACTTCCAGCCAACCAAAAGTTCGCATTTGTGCAATAAACATTTTAATTCTGAGTCAAAATATCTTAGAATAAATAATTCACATAAAATAATAATAATAATAATACGATATAAAATAATTAATATGATAATTATTTATATAAAAATATACTTGATTTGATTTAACATGAGATTTTTTACTCGTAGAACTGTACATTTGGATTCTGGCGAATCTGTTGCTTGTACATACATTTTTATTATTATTACAGTATAATAGTTCATATATTTTAACGTTTTTAATTATTTTATGGATAGTCAATGTAATAATATTAATCACATCTTAATTATAATAATGACTCGGTCGATGCCCTTCGTCAGCTGAATATAGCAGGTAAAAAAAGTAAACTTTGATTAAAAGGGAACGGTATATTTATTATATTTATATAATGGATAATCACCAAAAAATTATGGAATGTTTGAAAAATACTTTTTAATATCAATGTGTTAAATTTATTTTAAACAACAGTACCTACTCAACGCGCGGTGTACATAACCGATATCATGCGTTACCGATGTCAAGTGTGTTGTTGCATTACATAATACATAAATTTGTCTCTTTCTCGCATGGATATCGCTAATTTTGTTAGGTTATTTAAAGAATGTCAGATGATCCTACAATCTAACTATTCGTTCATTATTAATTCAGAATACTTGAGTACACAATTTTGTCAATCTTATTTTGTATTCGTCCATAATAAATTAAAACAATTTTCCACGAAGTTGTTAAAAATAATTAAATTACCACTCACGTAGTATTTCTGGTGGTGTCTTGATCCCGTCCCGTCGGGAGGCGTCCCATCGTGTTTGTGGGGAAAGGGTGTCTCCCGGATTTTACACGAGGGTACACGTAATGGATTAATGTTTTTATTAATTATTACCAACAAGCTTTAAAAAAGCATCTAAGCAATTGTGTAATTTTATTGATATTTTTTAGCGTTTCTGGATATTCTAAAACATTTGTAATATTTTGAAATTTATTCGTTAAGGCTTTTAAATACGTACACATAGTTTAATTGATAAGCATTTTTTTATCAATCAGTTTGAAAATACATACCTACAGAAAAATAAAATTAAGAAAATTTTTCCTTTAACTTGATTTTTCTGTATGTCTTTTCTAATTAATTAATGAAAAATTGTTTAATGATTCACAGAACTTTATTCTGAAATTGCAACTTCACAATAAAAAGTGTTTTCTTAAATGTACAACTGATAAACGTTTACTTGAACAACATCTATTTAAACTATTAAAATTGAGTAGCTTGTTGGTCTTGTGGTGATCTAAAGGTCGTGAGTTTGAATCTCACTTCAGACCAGCAAGTTAGTCCTATTTTCATAGTAGGTACAATCTTAGTTTGAAAATAGTAAGAATATTGATATAACACGTATTCCGTGTTCGCATCTCTATTTAAAAAAAAGCCTACCTAGATATCTATGTCTACATTATACATACGTAATTTGTATATGTACGTACGTATTGTACGTTTATTATTATATATTTAATGTTTCTTACTACATATTGTCAAACTGGATCTGATTGTCCTATACTATATAAAAATACAACTTAGTTACGACTGATTAACGAGGGTGTCGAACCCCGATAATTGCATCGTCTGCAGTCAAAAATATGTACCTACTCATACACTAAACTAAACCAATCAAATGATTATATTAAATTCAGGGCTTCAAATAAGGAAGCCCCCTTTCTCGAAAAGCTAGCAGAAAGTTGCCTAAAGTACGGACACGTGATGAGAAGAGATGATGAACACGTGGTCCATAAAGCGCTAGCTGCCCAGGAAATAAAAAGAGGAAGTGGGCGACCCCCGCCGGAGCAGCATCAGCGTTAACACAATTCCCCGATTCAGAATGATTAGAAGAGCCGATCCCATTTAAAGTGGGAAGTGGCGAATACAAAGAGGAAGAACAAATTCAGGGCTTGAAATGGTTAATTTTATGAAACGGAACGATCGATAATATTTGGAATACTAAATATATATTTGATCAAAAAGTATACACTCACATTACTACGTTTTCATTTTTAAGCAGATTTACTGAAGACTCAAACGGTAACTTAAATAAACTCTGAACGACGTCATGCCTTACTTATCCTGCTGAAAAACATACTTTTTATTATATCGTCAATAAGGAACAGGACCTGCAATTGAAAATGAAAAGATATCATGAGGCGGAGCTATATTTTCGAGAATCTCACGAACCGGAGCGGCGCGCGGCGTTCCGGTTTACTCCGGTCCATTCCGATCCCCGGTTAAAGTTTATCGCAAAGGCTTTCTGCGACAAGTGTGTGCGACTTTTGGAGGAAATAAAATGCGCGTGTGAGGCAAGACTTTATACCGTTTTTAACCGCAGGGATGAGTTGAGCGTTTAATTATTTGGACGCTCGTGAACATGGGAAGGCTACCAAACGATCGTTAAACAGACACATGCCATAACTGTGTGTCTCGAGCTGCAAGTTCCAGCGAGGAAAATGATGTCTGGAAACAGTCGCAGCAGTCGCCGCGGTTCATATTTTATGAGGAGCCAGGGAGGAAGTCTTCCAAGGAATCGATTTTATTTCCATCACTCAAATCAATTTATCCTCTATAGGAAAAGCGTATTAGAGTTAAGTAACACTTAAGGTCTTTAAGTAGCAATAATTATTCCGAATTTTTTAATCATCTTCTCATTCATAAATCGTAGGTATTTATCGATTTGTGACAGTCCATGTTTTGTTTTGAATATTATTTACAATTTATTTTATCATTAAGGCATCATTTATTATTTAATTTATCATAAAATTCATTGTGTAAAATCTTGTTAATCTGGAACTCATTCCTAAATTGTATTTATCGATTTGCGATTGCCTTTATTTTCTTTTGAATATTATTTATAATTTTATTCCATCATTAAGACATTATTTATCATTAATGTACCATAAAAAGCGTATTGTGTAATTATATCATATTCAAAATGTTCATAAAATATTTATAGTTTGTAATGCCTAATCTTTTGCCACTCTAGGGTCTATTAGGGTCAATAATGACCCGTTGTCGGTTTCTTAAAAAACAAAATAAAATAAAAAATAAAATAAACTTTTGGAAATGGATCATTCCTTTGAAATATAGAAAAGATGTGTTGGTGGTGTTAGAGATAAGGAACACTTACGGTGTTTAAGTAGCAATAATTATTCCGAATTTTCTAATCATCTTTCGAAAATGGATCATCCTAGTAAATTCAATATTATAAATAACCAGGTCCTTTTTACAAATATTTGTCTTTTAAATTTGTTTCCATATTTAGTACATAATTATGTATTCATCTTCCATATATGTATTTATTTCTATTTTATTATTGTCTATACTTGGATTTATGTTTTTTAATTTCTAGTATAGGTACGTTGTACCCTAATGAAACATATTGTATTGGCCCTGAAACATGTTGGTATTTTCAACAAAATAGTGGTGTTAACAATATATTATTATTAATTATATTAATAATGTCACCACTAAATTTGCCCGTATTGAAAATGTTCCTTATGTTAATTTCAGTATCGATAAATCGGCCATATATATGCATATATAATGAGTAAATAGAAAATATCCAATGAATGTGCTCATACGTATGTGTTGTGCGTTGAAGATACATGATTTTCAGGATAATGTTGCAGGCACAGATGTTAGTGCAGTGCAGAGAGTGCAATCACTTGGAGATAAGGTTGGACATTCACTTTACTAGTTTAAAATTCGAGGTATTCCATGATTTGATCGTGCTCTTTCAAGACCAGTGTGACGGGTAATCTGAATGTAATATCGAGTGACATGAGAGTTCGTCATATATGCCGTGATAATTGCTAGAGTGAAAAGTTGTGATAGAAAGAGATGACGATATATTTATTGTCGATGTTCGATGTCAATCGATGTATCCGGAAATAGCCGATAGTCTATTTTCTATGCAGTCGATCGACTGCAAATATTAAAATGCTCGTGTATTCTTTGAGTCGAATTCTTAATATTTTCTGTCTAGAATTTAAAAAAACATATTAACATTTCTGCAATTCTTTTAAATGTAGGCATTTCTCGTCGTAATTGTCCTAAAAAAAATTGTAGTCTAGCATACACATTCTGATATAAATGAATAATAAAAACCCACATTTTCGAAAAAACCTTAGATATCAGGTAATGTACCTACATCTTTTCCGTTTTCCGTTTCGTGCCAGCTTAAAAAAAAAACAAATGGCGAAATCGAGAAAAGTAGTATAAATATTTTGCACATAAAATATTATCTACTGGTCACTTATATAAATAACGTATTTAATAATTCTACACGTTCACTTATCTAAAATATAAATATACATACCTATGTGTTTTAAAATAATCTGAATCTCGCCATTTTATGGTGCTGGTCAATCTGGCTGTGGCCACCATTGGCTGCGAATCGCTCACCGTAGGCGCCCATTGGACCGCACATTGGCACCTATTATCAATTGTAGACATCAATGGTCGCGTAGTGATCACCACCAGCCTCGAAGCGGCTACCATTGCCGTATAGCGGCCCAGACAGCCGCTTGCAGGGCCTAGCAGCAATTGGCGACAGACTTGCCTAACTCCATTAATACACAATACATCAAAAATATATATTGAAAAAACTACTGATCAGGATTTTTCCTTTGCTCAGCGTGCATGGTACATTAATTCCCCCCCCTATAAAAACAACGTCGAAATTTATTTAATAATTATCTAAATAATTGTACATAATCAGGGACTTTATTAATACGGCACTTAATAAATGCTAGCGTAAATGTGTTTTTAGGCGTTATGTGCACTCAACTGCTCAACTAATTAATGCTCTCTTGCTTTATTCATACTTTATGTAACACTAATATTGAATTTTATTGATTGTTTTTCAGTTTCATACTTATAAAACTCACTTAATGAGCATTATTTTAATAGATATTTTCTGATTATAACATATTTTCTCTGTATTTCTCTGTACATTTATTTTCAAAATTTTAAGCGTGTATTCATGTACGCGCGGTACAAGTTATACTTCTTTGGCGTGATTGTATTAATTGATATTTAGGGGAAACCGGGGCGAAATGGGTAGCGGGGCGGGATGGGAAAGGGGCGTGGGGCTCGCTACCCACGACAATGATGTTATTACTTTCAAACTCTCACCAATTGTAATCAAAGCCCCGGGTTACCGGTTACCGGTAAAATGTATATTAATACAATAATACGATGTCTAGGAATAAATATAATTCATAACACTTTAATGTAGTTAAACTATTAATATTTGTTTTTGAGGTGGTTTGTATTGGCTAATATTGGTTTGTGATATCTAAATGTCTTCTCGACGTCTAAGTCAAAGACATGCGATGCGACGAATCAAATAACGTAGGTATGCATATAATTAAATAAAACACGACTTGGTATACACCACTAAATATTTTTTTTCTTTATTCAATATAAATAAACACCCCTACATGTTTCAGGACTCAGGAGGATACAACGTTATTGTATAAAGAAAATAAATATTTAATGGTGTATACCAAGTCGTGTTTTATTATTATCTATGAAATATATCACCATAAAGTTATAAATCGTTCATTCAAAAAGTAAACGTATGCATTTTCAAAAAAGTTCCAAGTGCCTGCCTATTTTCATGTTTTATCAATTTTCGGTTCCATATTCAAAAGTTTCGAAGAATACAACTTTGACAGCCGCATTGAATGTCGAATGTTTTAAAAACGAATATCTGACAATTAGGTCGTTTAGTGTATTTGCAGCTTGCTAAAAAATACCGACAATAACCAATCATTCGTCAGCTTTTGAATTGAGCATATTTGTGATTGGTCAAAATAGTCGACAATACATTATTTATGTTACTGGAACATTAGTTTCAAATGGATTCATTCTTGACAATTTAATGGATGCGTTAATGTTTCTTGGTCTCGCATTTCCGCTACCCGCTACTTCCCGCATAATATAACTTCCGTTACAATAAAAAGTTTACCTTCAATACGCCAAAGGAGATATCTTTGGCGTATTGAAGATATCAAAGGAGATATACAAAAACTAAGAAAGCATTACTTCGCTTTATGGGGATGGTCTGGTTTACATTACAGCCTAACCCAACATACTAACTGGGTTCTGCTGTCAATATAGGTACATACATCGATTATTTTTTCGTGCATTTTCGTAATACACGTAAGAAAGGATAATTCCATTTCTTTCTATGGTGGTTTAAAAAAAATTACCGGTTCAGATTAGCGTTGTAAAAGTATCGATACTCGCTAGAGCATTGTCAGATAACAAAAGCTCGGCATAATTACCTACGACGCTGATTACTTGCAGTATAATCTGTACGATGATAAAATGTAAGACCAATTTGCAAAGGAAGCATTGCTTCCCGATTCGTTTTAAATTTCAACGCATGGATGGATGCTAGCGCTCAACCAACCGGTCCATTTTTAAGGGTCCGGAACAAAATACAAATAAATAAATATTTGTAGTAAAGTTTTTCAGTACAGAAATCAGAAATGAGAATTTGCTTAAAATGTATGGGTACCAAAAATTTTTTTTTGAATATTTTGAGTTGGTAATATTTTTTCAAGAAAACGGTACCTACTGGATTATCCAAAGAGACATCATTAATCAAGATATATTATAGATGTCTCTTAGGGACGAAATTATAATTTTTATGGGTAGGTTTTTATAAGTAGGTATGGAAGTATTTTTTTGGGTGTCCATAGGGCTTACGACCTATCGTACGGCTGGATTAAGTGATCACTTTACACAATGTAACCATTTACAACCATGACAGAATACCACATCTACAAAATTTTTGGAAGTTGTATTATATATATAGGTACCTACAACTTATTAATATATATACAGCTTCCAAAAGTTTAATAGATGTGGTATTTTATCATGGGTAGAAATGTGAACGTTACATTGTGTAAAATGATCACTTAAGCCACCCGTAAGATAGGTCGTAAGTCCTATGAACACAAAAAAAAGAATTCCATATCTACTTTCCCATAAAAAAAATATATGTAGCTATAATTCCGTCTCTGTGGGACTATGGGACATGTATAACATCTCTTGAAAAATATATTTTATTCCTGGTCGTAACGTTGAAAAATAATCTTGGGCGACAAACCGAATTTTCATTCAGTTCACGTACTCGACAACACCGACTACAATGGTGTAGTCTCGGGGGAATATTTTTATTAGGTGTAGAATTCTCCACCGTAGGTCTCGTGAAATAAATTCCTCGCCTCGTTACGAAGCAAGACGCGGGCCGACCAACCGGCGGCCATCACTTCCTCCCTTTCCTCCCTCCGAGACGCGGACCGCCGACCGGTGAATAATGTCTCGAGATTTCTTATTTTCCGATTATTTTGGATTGTTGTTCTCACATAAATAAGGTGCACCGCATGCTTCACAGAACTTTGGTGGCATTGCAAAGTAATTTCAACTACCGTATCAAAAAAAAAAAGTGGATTGCTCTATGGACAAAAATAAAAATTAATCAATTAATAAAAATAAGAACTACATATATGGTCGATATATTCACGGAAACATAGAGGGTTGCTATAGCTTAGTGGTCAGAGCACCGGCCCCGGAAAGGAGGTGACCTGGGTTCGAATCCCAGTAGTAACCTAATATTTTTTCGTGAATTAGATTTTTCTGTATGTCTTTCTAATTGATTAATTAATTTGGTTATTAAATATTTCACAGAACTTTGTTCTGAAAAATTACAACTTCACAAATATGAATGTGTTCTTGAATATGAAATACTGTACTGAAAATTATAATTGGTTGACCCGTGGAATGGTGCATCGGAAATGTTAAAACGGCCAGTCCTCGGTTCTAAATAGTTTAAACAGTTTCAAAATAGTTTTATTTTGTCCCATTCCGCCACATTTATATCCGTAACAATAACTATTTGACAATATATGTAAGTACAGGGAGTCTCGTAGATAGTAACCAATACTTTTGGGAGTCTTCTATATTCAGTTTTGGACAGAAAATTTAGGTCAAATGTCGACAGACGTCGTGGAGATAAGAGACAACAAAGTTTGAAGTTGAATTATGATAAATAAGGACACAAACCTTTTCGCAAACAGTTCTGCAGGAGCCAGTGGCCTTGGAACAGCACGAGGACACTTCTGAAAAGGTACGCAAGTATTATTTTTTTAATCAGAATCACTTAAATATTTTAATTTTGTACGAAAGTAAGCAAAATTCAAACTGAAATGTATCATTTAAAAAAATATCAAGTCTCTGTCATTCATTATATTTTACGTCCTTAATATAATTATTTTATTTTTATAGCTTGAAAAGTATATTATACATTTTCCAAAACATAATTTATTCACAATATCAATTTATTACAATGCGTTATCTATTAGGTAAAATTTGCTAAAGGTTTTAAAAGAGATGAGCGAGGAACAAAATGGTTTCACATATGGAAATAAAAACACTTATTTTTTAAGTTCTACCTTTTTAATTTTCTGAGACGCGTTTCGCATTATCAATCTAAATATTTTATATATTAAAGGAAACACATTCTTATTGTTGCAATTACAAAGTATTAAACAATTTTCATTAATCAATTAGAAAAGACATACAGAAAAAATAAAATTAACGAAAAAATTTTTTTTTATGCCGCCGGGTCAAATGTCCCGGTGGCATTAAAAATATTTTTCGTTAATTTGATTTTTTCTGTATGTCTTTTCTAATTGATTAATAAAAATTGCTAAATATTTTACATTCAATAATTTTTATTGATATGAAAAGTAAGGAAAAGAGATGCTATATAATTTTAAGAATTAATGCGAGAAACCTTAATTAATTCAAGAGCAAAATATAGATACGGAGATCAGTATTCTTATTATTTTTAAATATTTTCAAATAAAGCTAAACGTTTATGCTATGAAAATATGACTCACTTGATAGTTTTTTGAGTGTTTAGGTACCACTAGAACAACAAGCTATGACTCGTTAATGGGGCTCGAACCAATGACCACTGTTACTAGGCGAGAGTCATAACAACTACACCAACAAGCTACTCGATTTAATTTAGGTACAAATATTTTTTATCGTGTCTCGTTAATGAATCATTTTACACTTAAATATTATATTTCATTTAATGCCCAGAGTTCGATGTACCTGTACTCAAAATTCAAAATAATGCACGCATCGATAAGAAGACTCTAAAACTATATTATGCAGAAATACAATGCCTTCAATTGATTTTTTTTTTAAAATTATATTTAAAAAATCATATTATAGCACAAAGTAGCCGCCGTGCTAAAAAATCTAAATATATCATTCTCTAGGTAACAATGTCCGTCATTGACGCTACCGAGACGCTACGCTAATTGGCGCGATATCGCTGCCAGGTGGCGCTTTTCATACGCTAACACAAATATACTGCGAATTCCCGATAATTTTATTTATTGTATGTAAAATTTGTTGGCATTTTGTGAAAAAAAGAAGAAAATTTAGTTTAATTTCAGCAATTAGATATCATAGGTCATTTAGATTAACAGAAACGGTGGATACATTCGTATTGTAATGTGTGTTAATTAAAAAAAAATGTTTTCATTTTAGATTGATTTCATTTCATGAGCAATATTTTTTTGTTGTAACTAATTATGTAAAACTAACAACTTATATTAATGTAATGCTGATATCAAACATAATAATTTCGTCGTCTGTCCGTCTTTCCATCCGTCTGTCTGTCTGTCTGTCTGTATACGTAACTTCGTCTAACGTTCGTAATTTCGTTGGAATTCACGGTTAAAAAAACGATATTAAACGGCCGGAGATGGGGCTTGAACCAATACCAATCAGATGGTATTGCTTGAACCCGGGCCAGCAAACGCGAAGGCGACAACGATAGCGATAACCGCTGAGCCTTCGTTACATGCAAAATACAGTACATATAGGGCTTAGCAAAGACGCGAACCATTCCATGTTTCACCCAGCACAAAAGCCTAAGCCCTGGCTATAATAGTACATTTGACTGCCGGTAGGGGAAATATAAAAAAGTCCATATATTTTGATAAATGTCGTTATTATTATTTCATGGGTGTCGGCTATAAATAAGTAAATACTTGTTCTTTAGGAACCGGCATGTAAAAGTATAATCATTTTTGATGGGTTACAGCTAGTTTAAACATAAAAAGTCCGTCATTTTCGACGGTTTATATTGTAGCTAGTAATAACATATTATATGTTTGAAAGTTTCTTGGTGACTAGGTTTCGAGGTGACAGGTCAAACTTAAATACAATTCGATGAAGACTATAAGACGCATGATGAGTGTCATCAGTAACTTTTCAGTCAGTTATTCATCACACAATTCGTCATCAACAGTCGGTAAATTTTCAAAATTACAAATGTCACATTCTCAGATACATCTGAGCCCGAGAGTTGAGAGGGTCCAGCTCCCAGCTTCCCGTAAATACGGGCCCTGTATGCAAATTCTACTCGGACAGTAATCGAAGTATGTACTTCTAAAGCCATGTATTCACTAGGGGACAAATCGCGAAACATTCCGCTCGACATGTCGCATCAACATCTACGCTCATGTTTCGGGGACAATGACGCGGTCATTTGACGTGTACACACCGGGACTCACATATCTTGTCGCGGAAATGTCATCCAATGAGGTTATGGATGACAGCTGCGGTATCTCATTTGGCGAAAACGGGGTTCCGCGCAATTCGAAATGTTTTTTTGGGTCGCAATTTCAAATTAACGAGGTTTTACTGTAGTAAATTGAATATTATTAAAAACAAGGTCCTTTTTGCAAATAATTATTGTTTTCCAGACGTCGCGGAAATATATCGCCCTATGAGGTTATGATGATAGCCGCGTATCTGTTTATGTTAATGAGTTTATCGAAAAGTAAGAGGAGAAAAAGAGGAGAATGCGAAATTATTTACTGCAAAGAGAAAGAAGGACGGACATTCTATGCGATCTTCGATCGATACAGCTCGATGAGTTCAAGAACGATTTCGTTTCCCCGCATTGTCATCTTGACAGATACAGCGCATGCGTATTCACTTGTAAACATACCACGTGGTACTGACGCTCCGCGGAATGTTGCAGTGAGTACGCTCGGGTACCGTGCGCATGGCAACGTTGCCACGGCACGTAGAAATGCCGCGCTATGTTGTGCGCGAGGTCGCGGAACAGTGCACGACGTTGCAACGTCACGTAGACTCTATGCCGCGCGTGCTGTTGAGGGACAATTTGTCCCCTAGTGAATACATGGCTTAACTTTACGACGGGTTTGAATAACAGGCGGTTCGATAGCGGATGATCCCGTGGCTGCGTGTTCGCTGAACTAAATTGCGAGTTAACTACCACCTCACTCTCCCTCGGCGTACGGCTGTCCATATAACGTCGTCCTAAGTAAAGATCCTTCGGTGTCTTACTAATGAAGAGCTGGAGTTAAATTGATTTCCGATCATATCAAAGATTCATTAATTACGCTGTCAGTAACGGAGATAACTTGACCTTTGTAGTCGCGACATCATGGACAAATACCCGATTAAATAAAACCTAATAAACACATAAAACTTACTTATAGGTACCCTAAAAATATTTTTTTATTCGTGTTTTTAACTTTTCCATTATCTGAGATACTTATTACATAAGATTCATAAAAGAATATTGATATACCATGATGAGCTAAAGTAAACCGTTAGTTAACTGTGTGATTTGATTTGTGTTTGATTGTAACGAAACTAACGAAGACTAGTAACTTCGTGATTCAATATTCGCGAAGCAATCACTAGTAGGTACTCTAGAAACTAAACCTTCAACAGTTAAATTTCATTAATTAAGATGAATTATAGAAGTCTCATTGAGACGAAGCTATTTATATGGGAAGCATGTAAGTCTTTATAGGCTGGACTTATATATAGGACTGAATTATAGGGTGGACACAAGGTTTATGACCTGTACTTGCTGGCTAAAGTGATCACTTTACACAATACAAAGTTCACGGATTCCGCCGAAAGAACATCCACACATTATAATTTTTTTAATGTTATTTTTTTGTTATGTTTTTTAATAATATTTGAAGGAATTATGCTTTTTCATGTATAGTCGAAAATTTGTAATTCCCATGACCATGAAATTCGATTACCGGTGAGGGCGGTGAGGCCTGTTGTAGCGTTAAAATTTAAAATAAAATAATTTATGGTTTTTCGTTAATTTACCTTGTCTATTACATAAAATTGCTTTTGTACAAGATATTATTTTATTCATGATATTAATTATGGTTTGACCATTTATTTTTCGGTGCCATCTAAAGGCCCACGCACACTATCAATATTATTAATCAACAATATTGACCCTTTGAGGATAAACATTGTCAAAAAAGTGACATTCAATATATTGAGAGCCGTTCAGTAAAGTTTGATTTGGTTTAAAATTTATTGACGAGTCATTAATATTACCTACTGACAGCTGTTGAACTGTATATCTATCGAGCCATTGGACGAGCAGTTCGAAATGAATACTAGACTAGGATAGAAAAAGAATGACAAGGAAATGACAATTTCTGCTGAAATGCATTGAGGTAAGTATCATTCTTTATATATTTTTATACACAAAAAGAGAGGATTTGTTAATTCAGCAAGATATGATTGTTGATTAAACGGTGTCAAAAATTCAACGGAAAATAATTTTAATCAAACATTGTTCAGTCTCATTTTAAGTAACATTTTAATAGAGTACAGTAAACCTCGATGATCCGCGCCTTGAAAGCAAAATAAATACTGAAATATTGAACAATAATATCGACTATCGCTACATAAACTATTGTACCTACAAAAAAGCAATTTTACAGGAGGGCCGTTTGAAGTTTGACTTTACACACAAAATCAGCGTATTTGTCAACTTTTACGTCAGTTTTTTTCTTTAAAAAAGTAGGAACTTTTTTTTTTTATTGAGAAGAGCATTTTTATGTATTTTATGTATTACAAAAACATCATAAATTAATTTTTGGTAGATGTCTGAATTTACATAGAGACCGTAAAAGGCTGGGTTTCAGCCCCGCCAATATTATTGACAGTGCGCGGTGTGCGGGGGGCCTTTAAACACCCCTCTTTTCTTTTTAAATTGAGTATTTACGAGTGCGGTGCGGTTTCGGCTCAATTGTGACGCGCTCAATTGGAGCTGCGCGTCATTGAAATTGCTGGACGTCCTTAATTGAGTCAATTTATTAAGCGGAGACTCGGGCTCACCCTGCGCGCTGCAGCAGGAGATGAAGACCAGGGCCGACAGCAGGCTCCAGCAGTAGGCCCCGCACTTCCACTGGCGCAGTCTCCTCCGCAGACTCCGGTACCGGGGCACCGAGGCCACCCCGTCACGCTGAGACACATCCGCACTGCGAAGATCCATCGCCGGTCATTTACACTACTTAACAAACTTAAATTTTGAAAGTTTATTTTTTAATCCGGATTTAAGATGTTGCCGTTCCGACGATCGACAGACTTGTACATCACTACCGCGTTGTTTTAGTTCTTCGGTCATTCATGCCCGGCTTTTTATCGGTTGTCACATTCGTCGCCCGACGAGTGTCGGCCGAGTACTGTCAACTGTCAGCCGTCAGCCGTCAGCTGTCAGTGGGCGGACTCGGCGCGGCGCGCGGCCACTGATCAGCTCGCGCGGCCGTAAACTGAATACTGAATGAACGGCGCCGGGCGGGACGCGGAGCTTCCCAATCCGCGGCCGGGTTGGGCCGGGGGTCTCCCAGTGCGGGTTTTAATATGAATTGTTAAGGGAGCGTCCGTAAGCTAAGTTGCTTGATCTAGGGGAGGGAGGTTAAGTAGAATGTTACGCTGGGCCACGTGAGGGGTGGGGAGGAGGTCAGAGCCTGTGGTATCTACAAAAAAGCAATTTTACAGGAGGAATGTGTTATTACGTGCTACATAATCCTTTCCTTTATTTAATTTGGCACAATTAATATGCAACACAGAATATGTGATCGATAAATCATCAACAAATGTGATTGCCTTATATATGTTTTTTTAATTACAATTTATTTTTGTTCTTATTAATTATAAAAATGTCTTGTTCATTTTATACCCAATAATTTTAAAATTGTTTTAATAAGAGAAAACAGCAAAAATGTCTTCTGGAATTAATAGGAAAAAAAACACGTTCCACGTTAGGGCTACATGGGAGGAGGGAGAGGTTCAAAAGAGTTCGAAATGGAACCACGTGGTGTCGGAGCACCCGTAGAAAGCACACAAGCCACATAGAGCTCGTGTTTTTATATACAGGGTGATTCTGCCGGAAATACAGAATCTCTTGAACATTAGGTGAGCGTCAGACCAACTAACTGGTAATTAACTTACCATCACGCCATTTCCCTGCTGGGAGCCCTCACTCTTCTGTCCTGACATACAACTCTCGCGTCATCCACATTCATACATCTTCGCATGCAAGCTCGGCAATTGTTGAGGCTCCTAACAAGACCTCTTCCAGTATCTGATTAATCTAATCATGCTTCGTCTTCCGCGGTCGTATCACACTTAAGTCATATATCTTCAAAACCTATTTTTTAATGTTGAAAACAGAATTTCTTACTAAAAAAAGTAGTTTTCAATGCTACTTATACATAGTTATCAATAAGGTTCCAAAATTACCAAGACCGGACGTTTATGAATGAGATCATTTTACATATAAATAATTTAGATTTTTTCCTCTTTTAATTTAATTTTTATTTACATTTTGAAATTACTTTATACAATAAAAACATTAGAGAAGCGATACAAATGATTAGGGCCGAAGTCTTAAGGTTTCCTTGAGGGCGGCCTTTAACCTGTGACGTCACTAGCGGCGTCCCCTGAAAAAAGATTGAGGACCGCAGGCGCACGAACCGCGAGTTTATCAAAAACGAATTTGTCCGAGAGTTAGCGAGAGCTGACGAATGCACCCGATCCTAAGGACCGGAGCGGGATTATGGCGATCTGGTGACACCAGGACGCTGGCGGCACGCGTGCTGTACTCCAGCCGGCGCAGGGCCGGCGGAAGGGACAACGATTTAGAGCAAATCGCACCGGGGTGCGAGATAGTCACCTTTAGCGTTACTTTTTGAGTTCAGAATGTCATATTTTTGTACATCGTCAGTAGGTAGTACTACTAGGTATGGAAGTATCATCATTATGTGTGTTTTCCATTATCACAAATCAGAAGGGTCGATTTTCGTGACCTTTGGTGAAATTTGTTGATGACACGACATTTGATGACCAGGCCTTTCTAGCGGCTATGGAAGAGGACGACAGTTGCACCACCAGAACGCGACCATTCCTCGTCTCGGCAAAGTGTGAAAATCGTCCGGATAGGTCAGGATTTCTTACAACAAATATGCCGATATAATATGTATAATTTACAATATAATTAATGATACAACAATTTTTTAAAATTATATTACTTTAAAAAATATTTAAATAAAAAACATGTTTATATTTAAATGTCTTAAAAAGTAAACCTAAAAATTTCGGCGGTCGCTTACTATACTGTAATAGATTACATAATTCTGTTATAGATGGAGGGAAAGCGCCCACATTTTTTGTTCGAAAATTATTTTTTACTTTTTAGTACACTTAAATATAAGGGTGTATTTTTTAAATACAATTTTCTGCTTTTCCCACTTCGGTAGGAAACCAGCGCCATCTTTTGGTGAGCTCATTAACTTATTTCCCATACAAGACTTTGATTAATTGATTAGTGAAGTCATCGAAAATCCAAAATTTCAGCTCGATTAGACTTTGGAAAGCGGGTGAAATATCGTTACTAATATTCAGATTATAAGGTTCAGATAAACAGACAAACAGGTTAAGTTAATATATGCGTGGTAAGAAACGGCCAAATTTTAAGATTTATTTAGGTTTAAATTTAAAATACGAATCATATTCGAACACTTTTTAAAAAACTTGGGCCTACAGTAGGAGCGATGAAAAGAAATTATACCTGTTTGACACAAAAAATAAAAAACATATATGTAGAACATCTTTATTCTCCCTCACGTCTATGTGGTATTATTATTTGGTACCAACACAACGCAATGTGCGTCGTACAAATTGCGTTGTGTTGTCGTCTTTCTTAAATGGAAAGAAGTTTACAAAGAATTAGGGACGAACAAAGCACTAAACATTTCATTTAACTTAAATTGCTATACCAGAACCACTTACTTTTATAAAATTATTAATATGCTAAACATAGAAAATTCGATATATATCGAAAAATTAAAAATGCTTTATAAAATATATATATATATATATATTTGTATGTTATTTATATTTTTCATTTATTTAAGGAAACGAGTCCCATAATATTTAATAAGTCGATTACTCCCCGAGTAAAAATGAAATAATATAAATAAGTGAATTAATAATTCAAAGAGAACCATATAACTATCAAATATTAACGATTTATTAAGTAGCTGGGATAGTGAAATTGGTAACACGCTGTCCGCGTAAGACAGAGGTCCGTGGTTCGATCCCAGGTTCCATCATTTAATTTTTCAGTTTTATTATTTGATATTTGTGTATTTCTCTTAATTTCATTTATTTATTTCTTATTAAATTTATGAATTGATATACCAAGAACAAATAGAGAACGGCATAGTTTCCTGTTGTTGAATTCTGTAATGGATTCTCTAGTGACATAAAGGAAATAAATTTCAGCACGCCGTTTCTCCGACGGGCAGGCAGAGAGGCTAGAGTCCTGACACATGACTCTAGCCTCATCTACATTCATTCATCTTCGCAAACAAGCTCGACCATTGCAGAGGTTCCTAACAGGACCATCTTCCAGTATCTGGCTTATCTGGTCATGCCATGTCTTCCGCGGTCGCCCTCTCTTTCTGGTACCATCAATACTTGCATTATATATCTTTCTTACCATTCTTTTCACATTCACTCGCACAACTTGCCCAAACCATCTGAGCGACCCTTTTTTAATTCTATTTAGGTAACTGCTATGTAGGTATGCTACGATCAGCTTTACACTATTTCTTAATATCTTCATTCTTTACCTATTCATAAATGGATTTGCTACACATACGTCTAAATGATTCCATCTCCACTGCATTCATTCTACTTTCATTCCTCTTCTGCCTGCTCCAGGCTTCACTTCCATATATCAGTGTTAATACTAGAATTCCATTGTGTACCGCTAGTCTTGCCTCGGTAGACAATTCAATAAATATACTCTTGAATAAACAACTGAAAAAACTTGTGCTGGGACGGAGATAGTTCATAAATTATAAGTTGTTCATAAATCGATGTGGTTATCTATACTTAAAAGTTAGAAGTGTTAAATTTATTATGTATCTACTGTGTTATAGTTAGTGTTTAATGTCCTTTAAATCAGACTTGCCATTTTTTTCTTATTTTTTATTACATCTGTAATTACTCTGTTTCTATGTGTCTAAAATATTAATATAAATAAATAAAAAATAATAAAAATAAACTCTACAGTACTTACACCGTATCAAAGAAACCGCCCGTTATCCGCGGTCGTCCTATGACGGGTTAAACTAGTTATAAAAATAATGTGTCGTATTCCGAACACCTTTTGTGTTTGCTGGCGCTGGACGCAGGACACAGCAGAGGGCGTCTCGCCTCCTCCGCGGGAGACCTCCTCGGACGGTCCTGCCGCAGAGCGGAGACAGGTCCTGCCCACGCGCTGCCCGACAGCAACAACCGCCGCGGCATTGCGATACCACGATTAGGCCTACGACGTAATGTACACAACGTTTAAAATTAATTCCAATTCACGTTCCATTATTTTCTGCGTAGATTCAATTCAGCTCAGAGGATGCTGTGTGCCAGTTTGCACTCTGTAAATTGAAAAAAAGAAGCTGATAGAGTTTTTAATAAAGCTAAGTCAAGTTGCGATAGCTTATACCGGTGGCTCCCGATCGCTGCACAGAGGAACACAGGTGTGCCGCAAAATAGTGAAGCCTTTCACTCAAGCCTACTGGGTACACTCTACGCTACTTTTATTACAGTACCTACATGTATGATAAAAGAACTCACGCTTTTATGAAAAATGACTAAAAATGGGAAAAAGGAAACTGATCAAATAGAATCGTGATGAGAGATTTACATAATGATGTGAATGCACAGATTATTTAATGCAAGCGTTCATTGGGGTTTGAGAAAAAGCGCCCCACGCCTTTGATTTTAAGCCATGTATTCACTAGGGGACAAATCGCGAAACATTCCGCTCGACATGTCGCATCAACATCTACGCTCATGTTTCGGGGACAATGACGCGGTCAATTGACGTGCACACACCGGGACTCGCATATCTTGTCGCGGAAATGTCATCCGATGAGGTTATGGATGACAGCTGCGGTATCACATTTGGCGAAAACGGGGTTCCGCGCAATTCGAAATGTTTTTTTGGGTCGCAATTTCAAATTAACGAGGTTTTACTGTAGTAAATTGAATATTATTAAAAACAAGGTCCTTTTTGCAAATAATTATTGTTTTCCAGACGTCACGGAAATATATCGCCCTATGAGGTTATGATGATAGCCGCGTATCTGTTTATGTTAATGAGTTTATCGAAAAGAAAGAGGAGAAAAAATAGGAGAATGCGAAATTATTAACTGCAAAGAGAAAGAAGGACGGACATTCTATGCGATCTTCGATCGATACAGCTCGATGAGTTCGAGAACGATTTCGTTTCCCCGCATTGTCATCTTGACAGATACAGCGCATGCGTATTCACTTGTAAACATACCACGTGGTACTGACGCTCCGCAGAATGTTGCAGTGAGTACGCTCGGGTACCGTGCGCATGGCAACGTTGCCACGGCACGTAGAAATGCCGCGCTATGTTGTGCGCGAGGTCGCGGAACAGTGCACGACGTTGCAACGTCACGTAGACTCTATGCCGCGCATGCTGTTGAGGGACAATTTGTTCCCTAGTGAATACATGGCTTTATTGACACACGCTTATAATGTGATCACTATTAGTACTGTGGCTGTTAAAAAAAATTATAAAAGCAAATTTTCAGATTTTTTTAAGTACAATAATATTTTCTTCTTTTTAGACTTCTTCACATTAAATCTTATTTATTTATTAACTTTTGCACGGTTTTACAATCGCCTGTAGATGTTGTACAATTTTTGTAGATCTTAGTTTACATAGGGAGACTCGAAATGGGAAGCAATAGTTGATGTTGATGATGACTACGTTCCTGAATGATAATTATACATACATATTATATTGTACATATTATATTGTACATTTATATTTGAATGTGTTTTCGTTTTTGGTTAGAATCTACAAAATATAATCTACAAAAACGTCGGATGATTATGCATCAATCTAATAGAATGTAGGTATATTATTTATGCATAACGATACCTAAAGTACAGATTTTTTTAGTGTACCTACTTAATTAAATCTCGAGAAAGTAACCAACTTCTATAAGAACATTCGAAAAGCTAGAATTTGTTGGTATTAGTATCTAAATAAATCTCCCGATATATTTGTTTGTCTCAACATTTTTTTTATAATATTATACCAAAAAGCAAGCTACGAAAGTCTCTTATAAATTAGTTTAATTTCCATCCCAAAGTAACGAATCAACCTACTGTTGATTGATTTAGCAAAGTAGGTAGCTAGTGTTGCATTTTTCTAAGCAACGCATCTGTTGCTATGCAACGTCTAAATAGTTTGTTATTACGACTAAATCTCTGGTTGCATCCAAAGGATAGGCAACTAACGTTTGCAATGTTTTTTTACTATTTAACTAAATATACACAAAACGTTCTTCCGAGAGTTCATTGGTTTTAGTTTCTTCACATAGGGCTCGTTAATGTAACTCCCGTATACTGTAATCGGTAAGTATAATTACCTAATACTACCAAGACCCGTGAAAATTCATGTGTTTTTTTTAATTGACTTCATTCGCTTGAACCTAAACTAAATATAATAAAATAATAATATAATGTCAAGACCATGTTATTTAGTGGAGCAACCCTTGCATGATGATTGCGTGTCACACTCGGACGCCCATGCCGCATCAGTGTTATTGTTGCAATTCAAGCAAGTTACGGACGTTACATAGACAGACATCGAAATTATTACATTTAGATACTGACATTTTTTTAACAGAATACAAATTCATATTTCAATTTGATAGGTCAATCCAAGAGTGATTAAAAATGTATAACCAAGAACTGACCTAACAAAAACTAGGTTAGTATGCAGCTAATAATGACTTTTAAGCGGCTACGATCAGCATTTCCGTAAAACGCAGTTTTCAATGTTGAATTTTACAAATATAAATATAAACTGTGCAGTACATATGCGTCGTACGACGCCGGCACGTTACTCGCATTTTTAGCACATTGTAATGTAACATTCATTATATGTGTCTAATTCAATATTCGCCGAATAGCTGAGGGAACATACATATGGAAGAAATTTTTGTTTCGAAATTCATAAGAAGATCAGCTCAGATTTGAGATTATTATTTTATAACATAGAATGTGAAGGATCAGGAGAGGTTTATAATCGTTTTCCGCGTTGCCCGTCACCCACCCTAGGCTAATTTTTGAAAGTATCTTAAACAGGAAAAATGCCGCGAAACCCACTGGTCATCCACAAGTCGGAATGGGAGCGCCTGAAGGTCCAGGTGGGTCGGGAGAAAGAACTGAATACTGCTGAGAAGCAAGCAGCCTACATACAATCCCTGAACGAGGCGTCTTACAATATGACTAGACTGTGGGAAAATTCGTATGAGGTAAGCCAAACAAAATTTTATACCATTATTTATAGAAAAATACATTTATCAAATTCCTTGTTCCACTGAAATTTTTTATTTCATTTATTTCTTCTTCTTCTTCTACCCTTTGTCCTATTGGGTCGGGGTCCTTGCACCCCATAAAAGGTTCCAATTTTTCCTATCTTGGGCTTCGCTCTCTATGTCAGCCCAATTTAGTTGCAACCTCGCTTCGCAGCAGTCCTATAACTGTTTCCGCCAGCTCCTCCTAGGGTATAGTCCCTTGGTCTTCTGCCTTCTGATTTAGCCTGGAATATCCGCCTTGGCAGTCTATCTGTGCTGGCTTCTGCAAAATATTTCCCAGCTACCGTAACTGTGGTGTTTCGATATCTTTAATTTTTTCGTATTTATTTCTTAAACTAGTTAATATTAGGTAAATATTTTATATTAACTAATATTTTACATTTAAATTATATTTTAATTTAATTATTAATACGAAGGTACTTATATTACTTCCCATAATACACTTACAATATATAATGTATATATACCTACATCCAAATAGTTATTATTTTCAAATAAAACTGATGAAAATAATATGGTTAGGGGAACTTTTATATTTGCACATCCCGCAAAGTAAATATACAATTTAAAATTTATATATCAATTTCTAGAGAGTGCTACAACGTCAGGAGGAAGAAAGAATAGCCAAAAAAGCGGCTGAAGATGAATCAAGGATGACTTTCTACAGGCAATTATTGGAAAGGAAACGCATCGAAAGGGAGAAGATGCTTGCAGAGGCCAGGGACACGTTTTTCAAGCAGAAAGATGAGCCAAAGACTCTTGAAAGGTTCGCAAAATAATTGTGATTGTCCACCAGCCTTTTCAATTTTTGCAACTCTTTCGACACATTCCCATAGAGGTGGAGAGTCACCATACTGTATACAAAGGGTAGCGAATCTTTTTGAGCTCATATGAAAAAAAAATCTGAATTTCTATTATTTGAAATATGCCAGGCATCGTATAAAAAAATGAAAAACCAACGTTTTAGACCATTTTCACAAATGCTATCAATAAAAAATTCAAAATAAATTAAATTCAAATAATACTCGAGTAGGTAGGTATTACAGATAAATAAATTGATGAAATTAATCAATGGGATCTTTTTCACGTTATATATTTGACATTTTTATATCATTTTATTATTTTGTCCAGTTTATAATTTGTAATCTATACTAATATATAAACAAGTAAAGTTTGGATTTAGGAGGAAATCTCCGAAACTAGTCATCCGATTTCAAAAATTCTTGCACCAATATTTAGAATGCACTTTCAGGGTGGATATAGACTATATATTACCTGTTAAAATAAAAGGGCTTTTCGTGGTGACCTATTTTACAACTAAAGTGGACGAAAAATTGTCGAGCGATGCGTTTTTTGACGAACTCTGCCCGACAAGAGATATTTAAATACTTTCTATAGAGAAGTTGTAGAACTCGAAAAGTTATATAAAAAAGTCTGCGATGACATACATCTATATGTTAGGGTTAATACACAAATAGATAAATTATGACTAAAAGTTACTAAAAATCTACGCGTGGGAAGCCGCGCGGGTAAGCTAGTTTTTTTTTTTTTTTAATAGAGATGCGAACCGGAATACGTGTCACATCAACATTCTTACTATTTTCAAATTAAGCTAAACGCTTGTGCTTTGAAAATTGGATAACTTGCTGGTCTGGAGTGAGATTCGAAGCCGCGATCTTTGGATCACGAGGCGAGAGTCCCAACCACAAAACCAACAAGCTACTCGAATATAATACTAACTTCACTACATTCTATTGTTAATTGACTTCCCTGATTTAATATTGTCCATCAGGAAATATAATTTACAGGAATATGTATAATAAACAATGGTAAAAAGAGAATTCTTGGTTTTTGTAAAATAGATTTTAATATAATGATCGACATTAAAATTCTTCCCCACGGCGTTAGGCCAATTCTAAATCAGGCATATTTCGGGTTTTACGTTGTTCGTTTTTTAATTGCATTTTCAATAAAAAAAACATTTTTCATTCCCCGACAGTGCCCTCATGTGCGCCGAGGTGCTGCGGGAGCAGGAAGCCCAGCGGAAGTTCAACGAGCAGCTGAGGGCGGAGCAAAGGCAGAGGGAGAAACAGGACGCGCAGGAAGTCAAGCAGAAGAGCGAACAGTGGCTGGAGGAGCAGAAGATCAAGCGCCAGAGGAGACGGGAACAGAACAAGGCCATAGCCCAAATAATCATCGCTCAGTCAGTGATATCTTATTTTGTGCAGCTATCTGCTATATATTTGCATCATATTACACTAGCTGTGCCTGCGAGGCTTCGCACGCGTAGATTTTCAGTACACTGTTTGGATCGTCATAGAACTTTCGCGAACCTTCTAGAACACGCTCCTTCCAGAACTTTCAAGAAATTTATTGAATGTACAGGAACCTTCTAGACACACCGACACATTCCGCCACTCAGTTTAGAACTTTATAGAACTTTCGGGAATTTCCTAGAACCTTCTCCTTCCAGAACTTTCCTTTTAGCAGGTTTTTCCGGAACCTTCTAGACTCACCGACATAGTCGTCGCGCCTATTTTGAAACAATCTGAATCATTTGCGGCCTTCCCATAACAAAAAAATGTGCTAGAAAGCACATTTTCGTCACCCACTCGCACCCACGCTCAGCCACCTCCACCAAACTCGCACATTTTAAATGGGACACTAAGGGCTATCCACCACTATAACCACCAGGGGGTGGTAGTATCTGGTTGTGAAGAAAACTTGGCGGATAAGAAAACACGGGTTTCTTTTTATATATACAGGGTTATTTGTAAAACATTAATAAACTCACAGGACTACATTCCTGCCTTGATTATGAGTCGAAAATGTTCAAGCTGTTATGACCTAATATCAATAGTTAAGGAGATATGCGACATCAAAGTTTGCATTTTTTTTCAATATTTCTAACTTATTTTTTGTAAAACGTTAGACTATCATTACAGTAACTCATATCGATTACGAAAAATTCATTCGTTTCAATACAAGTTAAATAAAATGATAAAAACCCTGAAAAAATTCCAATTGGAATGTTTTCCAAGGTTTTCGAAGGTTTTTATTTTTTTATTTGACTTGTATTAAAGGGAATGAATTTTTCATTTTCGATATAAGTTACTGTAATGATAGTCCAACGTTTTACAAAAAATAAGTCAGAAATATTGAAAAAAAATGCAAACTTTGATGCCGCATATATCCTTAACTGTTGATATTAGGTCATAATAACTTGAACATTTTCGACTCATAATCAAGGCAGGAATATAGTCCTGTGAGGTTATTAATGTTTTACAAATAACCCTGTATATATTGATTATTATTATAACTACCTTCATATTAATTAGAAATAATTGGTGATGGTCAAAACCATTATTTTTATTGCTCAACTATCCTAAGTTCGAATGTCTGTCGGTGTGACACATCAATCAGCGCGCGGCTCATGTTACATGAAAAAAAATCGTTATTAATTATTATTATGCCCGTGGTTTTCACGGGTTTACGGCAAGTATTAATTAGTCAAGGTCATATTTTCACCGGATTGATTGTAAAGAGAATTGGTGACTGATTTTCGACGCAATTCGACGGGCGACCATTGGTTTTCGACAACAGTTAAATCTCTTTCATTCATCAATACAATCAGACACTTTCAAATAACGGTTATTGTGTAACCGGTTAAAATAAAGATTTTGACCATCACTAATTAATTATATTCGCTCGTCATATAAGCGAAACTATAAAGGAATGACAATAATAGGTACGACTGATTATAATTTTTGTAGCGATCAAATATTAAATATAAATAATAATAAAAAAAATCTAATTATATGAAATATTGGAGAATGTTGACGTCTAATGAAGAGCACAGTGGCATCGGTAAGAAACTATTAATATGTTTAAAATGTTTATTTGGTCGCCATTAAGCCGCCAGCCCTTCCGCATCCTTTCATAACAATTCCACATCTAGTAGTTCCGACGAGTACAACCTATGTACAGTCGTTGCAATACACCCGGTTACGTTAGCGTCATTAGTAACAATAACTTAACCGGTAAAGTGCATGAAAGGAAGCGCATGTGTAGGCATGAGTTTGAATTCCAGTTACACCTTTTTCACTTATTTAAAATGTGCTGTATTACCATTATTTCACATTTTTATCCAGAAGTATTTAGTCATTAAAAATCAAAATTTCAGAGTTGGTGTATAAATTTATTTTAAGGAAGGAAGAAGCCAGAGCCCGTGAGATAATGAAAAAGGAAGAAAAATTCAAAGACGAAAGAATGGATATTGCCAATTCCAACAAAGAAATGGAAGAAATTCTGAAATTCGAACAAGAGTTTGTAAGTAAAATTTTATAAAATAAAAAATGTGGAACATAAATTAATGACAGAAAAAATAAGTACAATTGAGTGGTCAATATGTAGTACAATTTGCCTGAGGGCGTTGTGTCTGCAGCCAGTGTCAACCAGTTTAAGAATAGGCTGGATATTCAAATGAGAGACAGTGATATGGGCCTATCAGCTTAAGCTGCCTGCCCATTATCAACAATAATAATAATAATATCTTTGTAGAAATTAAAAGAACGCAAAGCGCTGAGAGATCAAGGCGAAGCCGCCATCAAGTCTAGAGCAAACAGAAAGGAAGAGGAAAGAGTTATTAACGAAATTGAAGATAAACTTATTGACATTTACGAAAGAAGCAACTGCAAAATTAAAAATTTGACAAAACAAAGGAAGAAAGAGGTAAGCGAATCACGAACCACTCAAAACCTGAAAACAAATTTATTTATGTATTTTCCCATTAGCACTAGGTACTTGTATTAAATTAAGCACTTCTCATTCCAAACCGTTTATTGCGGTAGGTATTACTCACTTATTTGAAAAATTATCACTTAAATATGTATGCATGGGGCAATGTTCTTTAAAGTACCTACATTCCTTTATCATTTTAGCTTGAGGATCAAAAGAATAGAGTACGCAGTATTCTTAAAAGCAAATATCCAAACTTAGAAAAGAAACGTTTAGAAAAAGAAGAGGAAAATTATTTAAGGGCCAAAGACGAAATTCAGAAGAGGTAAGAATAAAACTTCTCATTTTCGGGATAATTTTATCGATCTATCACCATCGATGGGCATAATTAATTACTCTCTAGTATTAGATAACAGTGCGTATTTTTTTATCAAGGGAGGATATTTTACTGAATAAGAAGAAAGCTTTAAAAGAAGCGGTTATAAAAGACAAAAAGAAATGTTTCGAGGAATGGCAAGTCAAAGATGCAGAAAATCGTGAGAAGGAAGCAACCTTCAAGGCGTGGGAAATAACAAACAGGTTTTTTTTGTTATAAAATTATTTTTAAATATTCGATCAAATGCACAAGTAAATGACAAAGCAACTTGTACTAAATTTTTCGAATAATTTTTGTTGGTAGGTAGGTACCTACTACCTACCTACTTATTACAATTTTTCTAAGTGGTCCATTTTAGACTCTATTAATAATAGATACCTACTCCATGTCCTTACCAATTTCAGGGCCCTAGGCAGTCCTTTAAATAAGTGTGATGGTTCCAGCAGATGAGACAAGTTTAGTCGTGACACAGCTGCCGGAAAATAGTTTTGAAATAACTTTACTTTTTAGACCCTTTTATCAGTTTTAATTAAGAAAAAAGTATCCATAGACCAAAGAATCGAGTTGATTGGGATGAAAATGAATTAAACGTTTTACAAACATGTAATAAAATGACTAATTTATCTGCAGAACATTGAAAAGCTTTGACTAATTTTACTTTTTTCATCGGTTTAGCTAATTACCCAGCTTGAAAGATTGCTTCTGAAGAACTATTTTTATTTAATTGGATTCCTATGTTTAGATTTGAAAACTCACGACACACAGACCAGTTCAACGAACTAATGCGAGAGAAAAAAAAGAAGAGCGTAGCAGAGTATAAAGAATTTATTTTGAAGCAACAGGTAACTAAATATTTTTTCGATAACTGCAAAATGGCTTTGTGGTAACATTATCCCAATTATAATAATTTCGTTGTCTGTCCGTAACTTCGTGTAGCTTCCGAAATTTCGTTCGAATTCACGACTTAAAAAGAAAATAAAACGGGCGGGGATGGGACTTGACCCCCGGGCCAGCAAACCCGAAGTCGGCAACGATAGCGATGTTGTCACAGCCGCATGTGCGTGTCCAAAGACGCAAAACATTTGTACCTATAAAAATATTACAGGGCGCACAATACATTTTCTTAAATATATTTAAATATACTGGCTTTATAAACATTTTTTCTGAGACCAGTGACATCTCCGATATAGTGTTGTGGCTAGGATACCCGGTTCGGTTCCCGGTACCGAAATATATTTTTAAAATTTTATTTTATTAAAGTCTATTTTATTTATAATATTAATTATTTAATTATGTTATCGCTAGAGTGATATTGTCATCAAAAGACAGTATCGCGTTTAGTTTTACGCACGATTACCAGGGTTTAAAATAGTACCATCAACTGCCGGCAGGGAAAATATATAAAAAAAATTCAAATATTTTGATAAATGTCGTTATTACTTTTTCATGGGTGTCGACTATAAATAAGTAAATACTTATTATTTAGGAACCGGCATGTAAAAGTATCCACTATTTATTGAATTATCAATGTGTTTCGAGTCCAATAGTTTAATAGTGGTTTATATTGAATATTTTCTCGTTATTAATATAACTAAATATTTGGTTTATGGATATAAAACTTGCATATATAGTCAAATACTTTGTGCCATGTTAAAAAAATGTACTAAACCTTAGATCAATTTATTTAAGCGGGATGTTGAAGCAGAAAAGGCGAGAGAGAAAGAAGAAAGATACAGATTTTATCACACAGAGAGATTGGCCGACATGGAAGCTGCTGATAAAAAATTCATGACTTTTGCAACAAATCTTATCGAGGAATGTAAAGAAACTAACAGACCAATAAATCCCCTTCTGAAAGTAATTGATGTAAGTTGTCTACTTTAGATTAGAAATTTGCGAATATCCAAATATTTAATTTTGTTTTATAATACTGTACAAACATGTATGAAATCTTTCCACACATTTGAAAATGTCATCGAACACGCCGGGATTGTGGCAGGTACGGCAGTTTAATCGAACGAAGTAGTTGGGTACTTGACCGGTTTTCGAGACTAGAACGTAAC
This sequence comes from Agrypnia vestita, assembly GCA_016648135.1. Lineage (NCBI taxonomy): Eukaryota > Metazoa > Arthropoda > Insecta > Trichoptera > Phryganeidae > Agrypnia > Agrypnia vestita. The sequence goes on along the minus strand of JADDOH010008048.1, from coordinate 24,040 downwards.
GCTTTTTTCCAGAAAAAGTATTTTGCTTTGATTGATGACTATAAATGTAACATTTACAATGGTTATTATTTGTTTTAAGGATTACAAAGCGAGGTATATGAATCCCCCGAAGAATGTACCGAAACATCTAAAGACTCATTTCCCTCCGTTCGCAACTGAAAAAAAAATGGAGGAATGTATTTCCAAGCCGCGAGAGGACACTAATAGGCTGGAAAAACACCCAGAAGTCAGAGAACCGAGAAATGCTCCAATGACAAATGGAATACAAGATAACTAATTTATTGCTTTTTATACTTTTATAAATTTGTGTTTCGTGTAGTCAACATCATTTTGAATTCATTGTAGACAAAAAGATTGACAGTTTAATGTGCATCCTGATTTTTTTGAATAATAAACATCTGATAAACTTTCGTCCCTAAAAGAGATTAATTTTTAATTGTGTATGAAAGAGTATTAGTTAAAATACTATTATTTATTATACGATATTTCGAGTAGGTACTTGACAGCGGCATCCTTATTGTTGGTAATTTTCTTCTTCGATACACCTGGCGCCAGGGGTGTCATCCTATTTTTTTAACAACTGGTTCCGGACAGCATTTTTATTACTTATACAGGTGAGGGTTCATAGTTTTTGTTATGAAAAGAGTGTATATTATATATGTAATATATTAAATTGGGAACAACACGTTTGTAATACAAACTCGCACTTTTTAAATAAATAATATATCACCAAAATTGTTTAACTGTTTAACTGTTAGTCTTCAACAATTAATTTTAAAAAAATAGATTCGAGAGAAAACTCGAGCGCTTTGGGACACGGCCAATAGATTAAAATTGAAGAATTTTCGTAATTTTTTTTTTGAAGTTAAACTTCAATTACCGGTTCGGCAACCGTGGCTGAATTTAACAACTGGTCCGCGAAACGGCTAGATGACAGCACTGTTCAACGCTAGATGAATGCACATGCCCGGGACACCAAAGGAGTGTCCCGACAATTACGCTAAAGACAACTGCGCTTAGGCCCGGTTGTTTCAAGTTCGATCAAAGTAAGCGGTCGATAAAAGCATAGATTTTTACCAAAACGGATCGTCTGATTGGTGGAGAACTTAAAAATCTATGCTTTAAAAGAACGCTTACTTTAATCCAACTTGAAACAACCGGCCATTAGACAATCACGCGCAGAACAAAACGATAAAATTAAAGGTAATGAAAAAATTAAACTTTTTTAATCTGACCTACTATGGTCACAATTGACGTTTTTCGATCAAGTTTTTTCTTTAATGTGTTTCACTATTGCAGATAATTTTTCACATTTCCACCATCAGGGCCGGTTGCAGGTATCAACTTGGTTTATATTAAATCTTTCTCTTACACCATTAATTATTGTGGTTTCCACCAATCAGACAACCGGTTTTCGCATAGATTAAATAGTTTGGTTTTTTCATTGCTTTTAATTTTAAACTTTTGTTCTGGGCGCTTTTGTCGGGGTTCTAGGTACTGCGCGCTTTAGCCTCGTGCGCGGTTATCTGCGCGTCATTATCGGCGCGCAATTGTCGGGATACCACCAAAGGACGTGATTTTTTTTCAATACCGAATATGGCACTATTCTTCCAATATTTTTTTACTGTCAACCCTTTCATATAAAAGACGGCATGATAGGTACCTACCTACTTTTCAAAGACCGGTCCTGGGTTAGCTAAATACACCCGTATTTAGTAGTTTACAATTCTGGTTGTGTACTAGTTCGTCTACAAACTGATACACTTATATAATTATATGGGCTCAAAGTTTCCTATGTGGGAACTAAATTAAAAATATAAAACACGCATTACAACCATCCGTGAGGAGTCACGATGAAATATTTTTTGTCATCTGATTTTTCCCTTGACCATGCTGCCCTACATTGGTCTTTCTTTGTTTTCTTTTAATAATCTTGCAATTTCACTTTTTCTGTTTATTACTTCTATTTTCTCTTTACATTCTTGTTAATTTCATTGTGTTTTCTATCGTTATTTTCCATTTTATTTGCACAACCATGTTATCTTTCTGTTTTGTATCATATTTTGTCAATTTTACGTTGTCTCTCCTGATCGGTGTCATACCGGTGGTTTTACCTTTTCTGGCACAAGTGCTACATGTTTTTATTTTTGTTTTGTCCCTTTCCCTCCAAGGAGGGGTGTTGATTTATTTTTGTCCCGTGCGATGTCTCCTCGGGTGTTCTTATGTTGTATTTTTTAGATTATAGATGTTCTTTTATTGTAATTTTGTAACACCTCTTTTAAAAATAAAGACTTTTAGCATGGGACATTGAAGGTTTTGCGCGACCGACTCGCCTGGTCTTGCTTCTTGTTATGCTGGGATGCAAGGCCTGGCGGAGAGGACGCTTTAGCATAAAATAATGCCAACCAGGCGGCGAATGTGTTGGGCTGATATGGACGCTTCGGCGCATAAAACAGCCCAGGGTATGTGGTGGGTCACCTTCAATGTCATCTGATTTACTATGAGGGTGTGTGTCCATAGAGGATTTTATCTTTTTTCTCAAAGATTTGTCAATAGAGATCGGTATGTATCAATTATTTTATTTTTCTCTGCACACAAAATACGTGGGGCAACAAATCATAGCTCGCCTTGGATATAAGTCTGTACTTCTGTACAAAGGATACCTTCATATGCTCTCGAGACGAGTCTCTTGAGAAAAATCTCATCTGTATAATATCACAACAATAAATTGGCCTAACATATATCAAAATAATGACATGTCATAAAACTACCTCCGCTCATCATTTCCCCAATACGACCAAGTGAACTGTAAGGGAAATTTTTAAACATTACCTTCCTTTACCTTAATACCTTCCTAGGTCATCACATCTTACAGATTTTCAAAAAAGCTATGATAGTTGTACGATGACGGACGGGTCGCTACCATCGCACACGAGTCGGGGATTAGAAGGAAATACTTTCCTTTCCAATCGCAGCGTGAGTGCATTGATGTTAAAAAGAGCTTGCCTTTTAACACCAACCTCTAATTTGATGACACCAGACACGAGAGCGGAAGATTGGCCTTAGCCACGAACTGTTCGAGAGCTGGATACCAAGACGGTCAGCAGCGCGATCTGTAATGAAATGCGCTTGGCTCAATCAATCAGCGCTCAAAAAGTTTGGAAGTGGCCGGCAGAATCACGAATGTCAACATTGGCAGTAGACAAAGAACCACGGAACTGTCACCTAAATTGGCGAGGACACGAATTGGAGCATCGGAAGTAGATGTATCTTGATTCGTAGACGTCATAGCGTGGTGGCCCCCCTTTTGAAAGAACAAATGGTTTCTTCTCGGTGGATGAGAGTATGATGCTTCTGATGGCATTTCTGACACGTGAACACAGATTTACAGTCTTTTAGATGATGAGAAGGCCGAAGATAGTTGAAGCACCAATGGTGTACTTTGGCAAACTGTACGCGATCCTGAACCGACTTGCAAAGGCTTTACATTTGGAGATAGAATGGGCTTCCTCGCAAAACGAGCACTTCGCAGAAGTGATTGGAGTCGACGACCCTTCGGTTTCAGGTGGTAGGTACCTTCTTCACAGAACAAAGAAGCGAGGACGTGCGTTTTTGAGCAGCCTGATCAAATTTACGCATGGTCGCACCGCGCGCCGAATCCACACCGCGAACTTTATCTGAAGTACTGCGATCTGAAGACGAAAAATGTGAATCCCGTACAAGAGCTTCACATTTGGTATATAAGAGTTTGAGTTGAGAATAGGATGGCAACTCCGTAGAAGACTGGACCTGTTCGAAAGCGCATCTCTTTTTCGAATCTAATTTGGACAGAATTAGATAAGAAAGAACGAAATCCCAGCGCTCAGTGGGGAGATTTGGCTCTTTTAAAATAGTTAAATTTTCCTTAAAAATATCGAAAACGCGATGAAATTCGTAGGGATTATTAGAAGGGAAATGTGCGTTTATTATTTCCCGCCAACATGCGAATACTAAGTCGCGCGTGTTGCGATATCGAGAAACCAATTTTTTATACGCTTCGGGATAATGAGCCCCTTGGACAGGAAAGGTCCGGATGAGGCCTAAAGCGTCCCCAGACAAGCTTGAAAATAAATACTGCATACGCTCGACATCGGACAAACATTTGTTCTCGTGAATTAAATTGTTAAAAATGTTGTGATACTCGAACCATTGTTTAATATCTCCCGAAAATATCGGAATATTTATCTTGGGAAGCCGGACATTCACAATTTCCTTTTTAGGCACGGGTTTAGATTCGATGATTTGACTTGTTAACTCTTTGTAAATAGCGACAACTTGGTAATAGATTTTGTTGAAACTCTCGCGACATTTCGCTGACGTCATCTAGAGCTAAAATTTTGTAGTGCGCCGTTTCGAAATCGTTCACTAACCTATCTAGACTGGTATAATGTGCAAAAAGCAAATTACATATGGTTGGATCCTGTAAGATTGGTAAAAATATTTGAACCACTTCAAATATTTTTACCAATCTATTCTGAGCTAACATTCGTTTACGGCGCAAAGTTTGTATCGTGGGAGGCATTGTGACAATAATACGGTTTGAAACTATCGAACAATTTGGAAAATATCGGAAACAATTTGAACAAAGATCGATTTATTGGTACAACGCACGATTGTTGCACGAAATTACGATAGAAAAATTAATTCGCTTCAATTCACGGAACACTTCATAGCAGAACATGAACAAATTACGCTGTTCGTAATTTAAACACGAAGGAATATCTAAAATTCCCTGGTTTTGGCACCGAAAATGTACGATGACGGACGGGTCGCTACCATCGCACACGGGTCAGGGATTAGAAAGAAATACTTTCCTTTCCAATCTCCGCCGATAATGATGCTAATACTCTAACACTCAAGATACACTGGGCCAAAGCTAACTATAATACACAGTGGACAAATTGTACTTACAGTTTTCCTGGTACGTCGAGTACCACTTCAATCTGCAATTCTCCTGGCTTTGTCGAATCCGGAGCAGTTGATCTGTCTCTTCCGGAAGGCTAAGTTGAACTGATTCGAACGCACGAAGAAGAATGTCGGTTCTCACAGAGAAGGACACCGACACGCTTTTGAACTGTCACTGGGCGGATTTTTAAAAATTTGAATCCTGGCTAGCTGTTGGCGCAGAACACATCGGGCGCCAGCGCAGCCCGACCAATCAGAATCATGGCGCGGCCCGCGCGCGGCGATTACGAAACAATAGTTCATCATTAATAATGTAAATATACAAAACAAAGAACAAAAGAATAAGATAAGATAGGATTTAGAAACTGATCATAAGAGAAAATTTTAATTGTCTGAAATTTCTATTATGACAAGAAAGTTTGGTTGTTATGTATTGTTGATCACTCTTCAAAAATGTGCTCCAAAAGCATTGTTATGGTAAATAAAAAAGCATATTCAATAGAAAAATTATTTTATTTTCAACCACTGTTCTCAATAAACATAAAAGATGTCTTGTAATTACACTAAGGATTTATTCATATATTTGTAAAATTTGTACATGCCGACTGTCATGGTAGTTAACGCTATATAAAACATACAAATATTCTTTGGGAGTAAAAATTTGTTAGCATCATAAAACAGGTACAGCGGATTCAGACTAATTTAAATATCATTTTAGTTCTAAGTGAAAACCTGAAAAGTGAAAAACCTTGAGTCTTCAAAAGCGGAGTTGGAAAATAAAATAATTAACTCAATAGATTATTAGAAGATACCCAATAATGCTCAACAATATGACTGGCCTTTCCAAATATGGACTGTGAAATAATGATACAGCAGACTCCGGATTGGGATGAATTTCAAGTCATTGAAGAAATATTTTTTAAAACAAAAATGTTTTATATTGTTATGAACAGCCAAACACGAGATTAGAGTTGAAAACCAGCTGTCCACCATGTTCAAAAATCGATCTATCAAATCATTTCTTTAATTTTTATTATTTAGTTTGTTTTATTGCTTTATAAGGGTTAGTTGCATCCGATTAATGACTGCATTGTTGCTTAATGTCAACCGTCAGGGGTGCCACAGTTTTTATTTTATTTGCACAGCCAAAACGAAACACTTTTATGAAGAATTAAAAGATGCAGGGTGATTTTATCGAGTCTTCTGGACGGTTAAGGTGGTTTTAAAAGATGCGAGTGATCCGACAAATGGCAATTCAAGACAAAATATCAAGTAATGGTGCATTTATAAAAACCAACGATCTTATGCCGGAGCTAATTTACTACGTTAATAAAATTGATGGGTATGCGATGCTGATGTGTGTGCAAAAGATTGGCTTAATTCAACAGTTTAACATAAAATTGTAACTGATCACGAAGTATTAATTGATGAAGAAACATGTGGTGAATTACATTGTGCAACCTGGTTAATAATGATGAAGAGAAATTTGAGTTGATTTCTGTAGAAAAATCAACCTTGCCATCTAAAACATTCCTTTTTACCTATTTTGAGTGATTCCAGTTTCTTTTTTGTTGTCTTTTTAGTGATATAAAAAAGTATTTGATAACCCTGCAACACACCGCCGATAGTTTTGTTGTGTGTAAACACACATGTGCACAACTTTGGACAGAACAAAAAATTTATAGATAACAATACAGCATGGCACGTATGCATAATAAATTGGTAGTTAAAAACAATAGTGATTGCAAATTTATAGCCTTAGATGTATATCAAAAATATTGTTTAATAAATACTTCAATTTTTCAGCCCTTTAGTCCACTTAATACTCAATTAAAGTTTGTATAATCAATTATTTATCTTAATCAATAATTGTACTTTTAAATATAGGTGTATATTAATAATATTATTTACTAATCACTCGTCAATTAATAATATTAAAAATGAGGAGAAAAAATTCACAAAACTTAAAAATTACCAAATCTGCAATAGCTTTGTACCTGTGATTTGGTTGTTTAGTGGAGCTAAAACATTATTTTAGTTATGCAATTTTGTAATTATATATTAAGCAAATTTACCACAGTAAATTGTTCCCATAAATATATTTCTATAAAAAAAAATTGCAAAGTAACTTACGATTTCAAGAAATCAATATCATCTCTAGTAACTACCAACCTCTCCCTATTCAAAATATTGTAAGAACATTTAAAAATGCTTAATTTAAAATCATAATAAATGCAAACTAAATACAACAGATATACAAATAAAATGGCACATGAAATTGTTATAAAAACACTCGTAATTTGTTAGGCTTGGTATTTGGATATGAAGGGTGCAATTTTGTAAATGCCATCTCAATTTAAAAATTAGTTACTGTTATTATTTGGTTTGAATGCCAATAAAATGTGTAATGTACCACTTCCTACACAATTTCTAGGTTTCTGGGCGGACTTTTGACACCGTTAGCATAATACATTTTTAATTAAGATAACACCCTCCGTTTGATGATGAAAAATATGGCAAGACATAGATAAAACTACAATTACTGGTAACTTATTTATATTTCATTAACGTATCGCTATTTCGCAGACATCATTTGCCTTCTCATTCTTGAATATTGCTTACATTTAAGAAAATTAATATTACAAATTTAAAGAAGAACATTAAAATTGCTCATTTTCAAATAAGGTGCATCTCATTGTTCATATATTATGTGAAAGAATGCAGAAAAAGGGAAAGTTTTGACTTATCAGAGTTGGTCCAATATCAGGGCAACACATAATATAATGTTTCAAACAATGGTTTCCTTTTTGTGTTTTTTACTTGACAAAATAAATGTTGTAAAAAAGATTAACGTTAAAAATTGTAAGTGAGTGTGTCAATGGCGTTTTATAATTTAGTAAAGTTAAGTTGCGAACTTTAATTTTAATTTTAGTTTAACTTTCGTCGAAAATGTTTTTGTACAAATGAAAAAATTGAGACAATGTACACTACACCTAATTTATCATAAATACACAACAACGTCAATATCACAACTAGACAAAAAGTTGGTGTTGTAAGAACTTGGGCGAATGAAGTATGTCACTCAAACATGTTTAAATTAGTTTACAAACACTTACAAAGAAATATTTATACATTTGCATCGATGGGAGTGCGATCTATAATGTGTGTTATATTAAGTAACAGTTCCACATGCATTATTGATGTTGAAGATTCTTCTCCAATTAAAAAAAAAAATAGATGCCTACACATTGAACATCCCCAAGAATGGATTCAGTGTTTTGTTTGAGCTTTTTTTGTCAGAAAAGACATAAATAATCGTTAACCTCATGAATATTAAAAACTGAGCAAACAATCGAGGACAATAAATAAAAATTCTTATAGGTACCTATATACATATTACAAAATATACACAATATATTGTCAAAAACCTTATGTTACCTAATGATAAGAATACACTTAGTTCAAGGGGGATCTCTGGATGACTTGAGGGTTCGTTGAAGTTTTGCATCTAGCTGGCTAATTTTTTCCAAGTATTTAGACACAATTGGTGACGTCTCATTTCTGGATCTACGAAAAAATAAAAGCTATTAAAAACAGCTATTATAAATATTTCATAAAACTAATATAGGTACATAATTGTAGCTCAAAAAATATTTCTACAAAACAAATGAGCTGATTGAATAAAATATAAAATAGTGCTGCACACAAAGCACATACCTTTGATAGTTTTAACATTTAGGAAAAGCTGATGGCATGAACTTTCGACAAAACCTATAAAGCTGAATGACCACTCCTATAGATTATTCTCTTCGCATCTATCTGCATAGGTTGGTCATTCTGCTCTGTGTATAATGACAGCTTCCTCCCCACTCAACTCTACGCCGTCTTTTATACGAGTCTCAAGACAAGTCTCATCCGTGTACATGTGCCATGAAAGTTTTGAGCTTGGTAATATGAAATCAAAGGACTTACTGGTTATTAAGGTATTTTATGCCATAAGTATCCTGAGATTCTGAGCGCTGTTCCTGCAATCTAGGATTGTCAATTGAAGTACGACATCTTTCTGAGGTGTCATAAGGTTGTGCGCAGTACGTGAGTTTGTGCGGTACGGCCTCTTCCAAGAATGATTCCATTTTATTATGATGGCGAAGATTCTGACTGTTCGAACCTTCATCTTGATTTCTGCCGGAGACATTAGTTTTACTACTCACGGTCCAGCTCTTGTTTGAGGGCTTAGCTGATAAGCGATTTGCTGATTTGAGTTCGTCAAATGAATTATTTGGTTTCTGAACTTCTGATTTTTCTCTTACATAAGAGGAGGTAGGTAAGTGTGTATATGACTTCGAATTGCTGCAAAGACAAACAAAAATAATCAAAAGCGTTCCAATATTCTGTTTATTTTGCATAATTAACAATAGCACAAAATAAAGTAAAATCTCGTTAATTCAAAATTCAAGGTAAAAAAAAAACACAATTAGATTGCGAAATTGCTAAAAATGAAAAAAGCCTTTAATTTTATATTTTAGCATATTTCAAGAAATCATTTCAAAAACACAATATTTATTATGCTACTGCAAAGATCGCGACTACTGTGTATTATTATTACACTACTACAATACAATACAAAGATTACTAAAGTACCCAATATTAACATATGTGTTGTTCTCACTTGCGAAAAAAATTGAAATATTTTTTCAATGCCATCAAATTTTTAAAAAAATTGAATTTATTGAACTAAAATGTATGTATTGATTTATGGCGCGAAGCGCTAAAAATGATTTTAAATTATGAATGACTGGGGTTTTCGAATTATCAGGGTTAATTTACTATGAAAGTAACATTTTGGGTTTTAAAAATTTCGGATTATGGCGAATTTCGAAATATCAGGGTGCGAATTGACGGGGTTTGATTGTAGTACATATCGGTCAACCACTGACAGGTTTTGTGTGACTGAGAGAAAATATATTTCTCTCTCATTTGCACTACCATTGACTCAATATAAAAAAAGAATACGGATGATAACAGAATGAGATGATCATACCAAAACTCATCCCGGTTATACCATACATAGATGTATTTTTATAGTACAAGTACTTTGAATTAGTTTCAAAATATACATTTTTCACGTTTTCATTTTAATAATCAAAACCTAATTTTCACTTAACTTAAATATGAATGAAAGGTTGCTCACCGTAACTCAGTGGGGTAAGTATTCGGAATATTAAGGTGAATATTCGCTCCTATCCGATTACCCGTGTGCCACCTTCTGACAAGATATTTCATCCGGAACACGGCTATAATGGAGAGAGTCACACACCTAAAAAAAAACAGTAATTCAGCGTTTAAATACGACTACAGAATTATATTTATTAAATGTTGAGTGTTGCTAGCTCTGCTAGCCACAATGTCTATCTGAATGATAATTGAACTATGGATGATTTATTTATATAAATCATTCATTGAATCAATCACTTCCCAACTGAAGTAGTAAAATTAAACTTGAAATACAAAATTGAAATCTATTTATAAATTGTATTTATTTAATTAAACAATATTTACATAATTAATTAATTAAAAGTTCCGCATAGTACAAGTACTAATAATTTTAAGTGATATTGTCAAAGAATATGTTGATACAAAGAGTACAAATTATAGTAAAAATTAAAATATTTGTAGCAATACGAGTAAACTTATAACATAAAAGGCTTCAAATTTATAGGTTAGGTTTCATAAAACCTTTTTTGGTATTATTGAAACCACATATAAATTCACAGTAAATTTATAACAGCAACACGATTACCGGAAAATTGCCCACCCTAAGTTGCTCGCCAGGAAAGTTAGGTTAGCTGGTGATAAGCAATTGTTAGAAAGTAACTTTTTGCCGGAGAGCAATTCTGTGACAAGCAACTTTCCTGGTGAGCGAGTGGGCGAGCAGCTGCCGAGCAATTGTTGGCAAGCAGTACCGCACACCCAGCAACACAGAAAAACTTCCTCCAAACAAAAAATAATAACCCAAAATATAGAACTATTTAAATCACATATTTGTTTCACACATTTTATGTATAATTTAAGCAGTACCTACCATACTTCATATTAGAAAATTAAATTTAATCTAAATTAATTGATTATAACTAAAAAATTAGTTTTAATCCAATTTTGAGTTGTATGAATTTTAAATATCTTATAATCTGCTTGCAGCACCCGCTAACATTAAACAAAAATTTTGGATACTTTGGGCTGTAGACTAACATCACCGAAAACAAAAAATTTTAATGACATAGATAAGCAAAAAAAATATGTATATCTGTAAATATTTTTTAAATATTTGTTAAATAAATCATTAGTAATGAATATTAAAAGTTCATATTTTTATATTCACTACAAATAAATAATATATAATTAAGACACTTGCTTGGCAACACAAACGAAAGGCTTTATCTTAACTATGTAAATATGTATCTACTAACTTGAATCTGTTGGGGGTAGGGGATGTTGAAGAGCTTCTCCAATGCTGCAACAGGTAACTGGCATTAGCAACTCCCATGAGATAACGCTTTTGCCAGACTAGCGCCTTTCGGTAGCTGTCCACTCTCATGTAGCGCCCATATAGGAAGCGAACCTGTACAGCACACAAATTTTTAATAAGAATTTTTCAACAGTATAAAAGTGAAAAGGATGTTAGTGATTATTTCGAACTTTACATGCAAAATATAAATTTGCCAATCTGATTTTATATTTCTATTATTATTTAACGATTTTCATATTTATTTTGGATAAATATGACCCTCAATATTATTGTACATACTTCAATAAGTCTTGATGAACTTATTAAGGAGACAGGGAAGCAAAAGTCGAAAATAACTTAAGTCAGAGTACCCTACAGATTACCAAATACATATACAAGTATGTACATATGAATCAGACACACACATATTACATATTAGTGTATATTATAGATATCTCACAGAGACGAAACTGTATTAATTATGGGAAAGTAGGTATAGAAGTCATTTGGGTGTAACAGGACTTATGACCTGTCTTTTGGTAGGCTTAAGTGATCACTTTACACAATTGTAACATTCGCCATTTCCACCCATGATAGAATATACCATGCTTATTCATTTTTTGGAAGTTGTATATATGTTCAAATTGCGTGAAGCTTTCATATATGAGTTGTAAGCGCCTTTTCCATGCGGCCTGTACAAAGCCATTTTCATTGCCCTAAATCCCCACAGATGTCGCTAATGAGAAAATCTACAATTGATTTTACGGAATTTAGGGAGCAATATCCTTTTTTTATTATGTGTAATGAAATTCATCCGAATACTTGCATTACACTAGGACATAAATGTATATATAACTAATATAATAACTGTGACATAAATCCAGCACTGTTCTGAAAGATTTGAACAAACTCAAAATATTCTGAATTGCATATTACATATTTTTATGTTTTATTGTAATTCAGTTGAAGAAATTATAAACAATTTATTAAAAGCTACCTGTTGGTCGAGACCCTCAGGAAGATTGGCCAAGGATTGAGAATATTTCCCTCCCATCTTAATTTGATTCTCGAGAACCTTAACTTTAGTTTGCAACTCTCTTCTCTCCAAAGTTAATTCTCGGACTGTTTCCGACATCTGAATATTTTCATTTATATTTCGTCTCAGTAAATTCTCCAATTCCTTCAAACATAACACATTACATAGTATACTCGGTAAATATTTATCAATTAAATATGTATTTAAAGACAAAGAAATTATGTATTCTTATAAATATTTACAACATTCCTCGTGATACACCTAAATTCTACATAAAACTAAAATTAATTTAGTTATGAGGTGAAAAAGAAACACCATCTAATAAATATTGTTAAGCAAAACAATTGAATTTAAAAAACATCTTAAATAAATTTGTTGGTCAGCTTTGTTGAAAATATTTAGAAATAATCAACCTATATATGTATACATATATATGAAAGTGCATTGATACCTAAATCTGCAGATTAAAAGTTCAAGATCAGTTTTCAGGTCACTACAATTATTTTGTGGCACTCCACTGTTGGGTAAGAACATGATGTAATATTGATGTGCAATTAAATAGAATGCAATACAGTGGAACTTCTATACTACTCACTTATATTTAGCCAAATACTGTTCTATAATATGTACAAGCAAATTTCGAAATATTTAGGAAAAAATTAGAAAATTTTAAAATATTTTTAAAAAATTAGAAAAATTTATGTATAACAAATATATATTTCTGTTAAAATGTATTTATCCTGACGATCATAATATTACAAGCTCAGTTTATGAGTGTCAATTAGCATAACTAATTTTGGAGAAAATTTCAAAATAAAATAAATCCATGATCCAAGATATTCCAAGAAGATTGGATCAGAAAATTATTACAAGTAACGTTTGATCCATAAATACACAGGGTGTCTCGTAGCTAACAGCAAAAACTTTTGGAGTCTTTTTCATTCAATTTTGAACAGAAAATATTTTTTACCCTTGGGTGAAATGTCAACAGTTAAGGAGATAAGCGACATCATAGTTTGCATTTTTTTTTTAAATATTCTAGATTATCTTCTTCAAAACGTTAGACCACCATGAGAGTAATTTATATAAAATATTAAAAAATTATTCACTTTGGTACAAGTCAAATACAATGATAAAAACCTCGCAGATATTTGAAAAATATATTTTGTTGCAAGGTTTTCGTCATTTTATTTGACTTGTATTAATGCAAATGAATTTTTAAAATCCATATAAGTTACTATAGTGATAGTCCAATGTTTTACAGAAAATTAGTTAGAAATATTGAAAAAAAAATGCAAATTTTGATGTTGTTTATCTCCATAACTGACTAACTCCGAATCTTTTCTATTTAAAATGTTATGAAGAAGACCGCCCCAAAATGTTTGCTACTAGCTATGAGATGCCCTGTACAGCAGTGGCTACAATTAGTACTTTGAAACTAGCTGTAGGTATTTCACTAAAATTTCTACCAAATAAAATATGTATCTCGTAATATTCCTATAACAATTATTTATAACAATAATGCATGCAATGTATTTAATTTCGCATTTTTACCTATATGTAATATGCAAGTTCCACCATATCACATATAATTTTAGATATGTTCTCAGTGAAATGAATAGCAGATTTTGAAATGTGATTGCATAAGTACAATTTATAATATATTATTAAGAATATTCACTCCCAAAAGTTTAAAGCAATCATCATGCTTGTTAGTTTTTTGGCACCGCTAAAACAATTCAAGTAATCTCGTGCAACATTGTTGTTCCAATTTCTGATTAAATAAAATTTGTCTATATTTCGATTGAAGAGAAATTTGGAATATGTGGTTGACATTGTGAGAACGTAATTGTCTGAAGTTAAGAAAGAAGTCGTAAAGCAAAGAATGAATTACCAATAATGCCTCATACGTTTCAGCATTCTCCAGTTTCCTTTGGGAGTGCAGTATCTTAGACAACTTCTTTTCTAAATTGGCGTTTTCATTTTTTTGCAAGTGCAACATTTCACTACGATGTACCATTTGTAAGTGCAATTCGTGATTATTTTTCTGCAATTCAGCTATTACTTGTTTGTATTCTTCCAAATTATTGTGAAAATTATGCTTTTCTCTTTGGGAAATATTCTCAAGATTGGCAAATTGGGCTTTCTCATTATCCAGCTGTGTCCTTAGTGACACCATCTCGCTCTTAAGGGATTCTGATATCGCCACCTTCAATAAACACACAGGACTGAATAACCAATTTGCTTTTCATTTTTAAGAATTCAGTAAACTATTAATGAAATAAAATTATACGATCATAAAAACTTTCATTTGAAAAATACAATTTTTCTTTAAATAAATTTTATAAACATTCTGTTTCTAAATTAAAAAACTATAAATATAATGGAAAGTTGTCTGTGTTTTCAGTACGAGACTGAAAATCTATTCACACACAGTAGCGAAAACGTGAGAATGACATCATGTAGCACAAGTGTATGTATGTATATGCATTTAGGACTACACCGTGGGATGTTAAAATGTTGCCATTAAGAATAAGTAGCATTTCTTACACGGTCTCATGAGATTGTTTAATAAAATAATGTTCTTTGTAAATCAACATTTTAGTATGTAATGAAAACAAAACATGCATAAAAAATACAGACTACAGCATTTGATAAAAATTATAAAGTCTCACAGAATTTATCCCAAAACATACAATATTAATGATGACAATATAATAGATTAGATATATGTATATACATATTATATATATATGTAGTATTATTAGTTATTTATAATGAAATTCATTACACAATAGTGTGATTATCCCGTGTTAAGTCGAACAAACACAAACATTAGCTATTTTAAGCACAAACCTGATCCTCCAACTGCGACGCAAGGCGATCCACTTTTTCTTTCTTTACCTTTCCGGAATTATTATTCAACTCCGCAGTAGCCAAATTTTCATTCAGCTGTTCCACTTGTCTCTTCAACATCTTCACCTGCGTTTCTAAATTATCAGTGATAGATTTCTCTTGCTCCAACAGTGTTTGAAGCTCAGTTTCTGAATCAATTGCCGATTCAAGTTGCTCTTTCAAAATTTTAACAACTTCAGAATCTTGATTCTGTAAAGATTTAACTAAATGTAAATATACCATTTTTTATAAAAAAAAGATGTTTAAAATTAATTCATAAATACCATATATGTATGAGACATGAAAATGCATACACATATACATATGTAACATCCATGAATTATAGTGTAGCATATCAAATACAAGAATACTCTAAATTACTGTGATTTAAATTAATACAGATTTTTAGATATTGTGGTTAATAAAGTGATGTACCAATGCACTTAGTGCAAATATATGCGTGCTGGCTACAGTATTAGTAATAGGATGCGTATCATTTCATTTCTCTTTTTACTATTATAATAATTCATACCATTTTGTAAGAAAATAACGATAATCAAGGTGCAGAGAAATAGAAAAAATAATTCTTTACTATAGAGTAATGAACGATAATGTATACAAGATGACAATAAATGCGAAGTAAACAAATCTCCTCTTATACGCCATCATGCATATGTATTTCTTGACAGTGCACTCTTTATATTTTTTAAAACTAAATACCTATTATAATTCAAAACTAAAAATTATAAATACGTTTTATTTAAATTGTCTTCTTTATTTTAAATAAAAGTATGAATACCTAGTAGGTACTTTTATTTGAAATAAAGTACTGTAGGTTTTTAGTTACCAGTGTAGAAAAAGTTGGGAATAATGTAATGGTATAAATTCTTGGCAACATTATAAGCTAACACAACATCCTACTTTTAAAACTGATTAATTTTTTTTTGTGAGTAGAAACTTGTTGGTTTTTTTATTTATACAAAAAAAATGATAAAACCAATAACTCAACGAATTTTTCAACAGAAATATTCAGAATTTGAGACAGCGACCATTAAATTCATTGAAACTGCCTAGCAACAGAGAACACTTTTTTGCAATTTTAAGAATACTTTTTATATTGTACTCAAAAATGGATAAAATCTCAGTAAAGAAAATACCAAACGTTAAACTAAATTAAATCTTTAAATAATTATTTTATTTTATAATATTTATAAAATGCTAAAATATTTGGTATGGACGTTACAATCTCAAGTTTACGATCCCTGCGATGAATACGACGAACCTTCATCTAACATTTAATTGACAAGAATGAAGACAAATATTAGTGGAGCAAGACTCCATTAGCTCGATGGAATCCAGATGGTCTCTGGGTAGACGACCAGCAAATCAAGGTCAGAACAGAAATGAATGGAGGGATCTCCTTGTGGCAGTCATGTCCCACCCAAGTTGATGATGATGATTTACAAATTTAGAAAATTACAATTCAATCTGGGTCTATTTTCATTAAATTTTTAATAAGAATAATGTTTTATGTATAAATATAGAATAATTAAATCATACCTGCAAATTGTAATTTATCTCATAACTGAGAGAAGTCTGGGTGTCCTTGTTTACCAAGTTCTCTGACTTCTGTGAATCGACATTGCTTAAAATGTGGTTGAATTGAATTTCACGCTCAACGAGCATCTTTTTCACATTATTCAACGCCTGCTTTAGACGTTCATTTTCCAACAATAACTCTTGTAAATGTCTATCTCTCTCAATACTAAGAAGAGAATCTGCTTCATATCTAAAAAAAGAACAACAATTTTGTTTTTAAAATTTTGCAGTGCTTGCTTTCCTATAGCGATGGCTCTATAATACGCGAAGTAATAAAATGTAAAACAAAGTTATTAGATATTTTATTACTAACTTTTTTGCAGCTTCTGTCAGCTTAATGACGACATCTTGAAGCTCGTTACATTCATCAGTTCTTTTGTTTAATTTATCCCGCAGTTCATCCAAATTTCCTTCTTCATTTAACTGATTCCTAAGAATTTTTAGATTAGCCCGAAGATTGAGTCTTTCAGAAACGAGTTCTTTCAACATTCTGTCCTTATCAGATTCATCATTTTGCAAGTATTCAACTTGCTTCTGTAAATCTCCAATTTCAAGTTTGGCTTTCTCTAGTTGTAGAACCTGTAAAAGATTGAAAGTATATGATAACTTTAGTTCCTAAAAAAATGTAACAAAGGAGCTAAGACACACAAGAGCTATTTGAGTAACGACCAAATCTTATTTATGCATACTTATAATTTACCTTTGCACTCAACTCCTTTCTTTTACTGATTAAATTGTTCTGGAGAGTCTGCACTTTCGTCCTTATCGTGTTAAATTTTAATTTGTATTGATCATTTGCATTATCATCTTCAATCTTCTCGGCAGATGATCTCTGACCATCTAATCCACTAAGGAGCCACTTATATTCTTCTAATTTAATCATATCTTCATCGGTTGCTTCGGATGGCTGTTCAGTTTGTCTAACATCTTGTGTCTGAATTACATCTTCCAAATCAGTCTCCAATTTAGAAACAGCATCATTATATTTAGAAAGGATATTTTGCAGTTCATCATTTTTACTTGTCAAAAGATTCATCTCAGAATTCAGTGTAGAGTTTTCAAGAATTAACTGTTCTTCAGCATATTTGAGTTCTTGGTATTTTGTTTGCAGCTGAGTTACTTCGGCATTTTTCTCGATCAAATTGAAAGTAAGCTTCTTATTTTGATTTTCTTCCTCAATTATTCTTTTTTGGAGATCGTCAAGTCTGTCTAAATTTTCATTTAAACTATCGATTTGTAAATTCTTCTCTGCAATCATATTCTCTAACTTCTCAAGTTCTATCAATTTCTTTTTTAAATTATGGTTTTCCACAGAATCGTTCTCAAACTTTTGGCATCTTTCCTCCATTTGGGAAAGCTCGAGCTCCACAGATCTCTTTTCCTTATAAATTTCGGAAATCATTGTTTCTCGTCTCAAAATATCATCTTTTAAAATATTTATCTCTTTACTCTTTTCATTGACTTCTCTCATTGCATTTTCAAGTTTTTCTTTCAATATCTGCTCCCCCGTTGCGAAGTTATCGAGTTGTATATTGAAGTAGTTTTTATCTTCTTGCATAGTTTCCAAACTATTCTGCAAAACACGTTCCAGTTCCTCCATTTCATTTTTGACGGCTGGGAATTCTGACAACTGCTCTTCCGCCAGCTTGAGAGTTGCCGTCTTAGCGTTCAACTCTTCCCTTAAAAGACAAATCTCATTCTTCAGCTGAGTCAAAATATCGGGATAAACTTTTTGCTGTGTGTCAATCTGAATTCCCAAATCTTTGAGAGATTTTGGCAATAGCAAATTAGACAAATTCTTTGAAAAATTAATTTCCACATCTCTGTAAATATCAGCATCATTGAGGGATAAATTTGCTTTTTTAACAGCGCTTCTCTCAATTCTGTTTTGTTCCGATAAGTTAGATACAGAAAAATCAATTTTCTTTGGTTGAATTGTGATATTTTTATCACCGGACGCATCTTTATTTGGAAACATCGAACAGTTCTCACTGAGAATCTTGAAATTTGCAGGAGATAGATTTTCTTGTTTCATAGAAGAAGTTAATGTAGTTGGATGTAAAGTTGGTAAGCTGTGCTCTTTTTGCACTGCGGGACTTGTATCTTTTGGAGACTGATTAGTGACTCCAAGTCCAGATGATGCGGCGACAGGAATGATGCGATTACTCTCTGGTAGAACTGTCAGAGTCTGCTCTTTGGTATCATTTGTTGTAAAATGAAACTGTCCAGATATAAAACTTTGCGGTCTCAATTCAGCATTTCTAATAACAAGATCTGGTTCGTCGAACTCTGATATTGATAAAATGTCACTCAATGTCCTTGCAGAAAGTTTTCCGTCATTGTTGCAATCTTTTTCTCTTTCATCCTCAATTTGCAAACCTAAAAATATATAATTCAACACAGTTAGTGGTCACCTTAAAATATTTGTAAGAAATATAATTCATTAACTTCCTTGCAAAAAATTTAATTCAAAGTATAGGTATACAATACATATATATTAAGTAGAAATAATTATAATATTTTACAGAATATGTACATGTACATACTTAAAACAGCTTGTAGATGTTTTTCTTTTTCCAACAATTGCTGGCGTAAAACAACAATATCAGCATTTTTATCTGCCAAGAGAGTTTCCTGTTGGAGACGGCTTATTTCCACTTCCTTCTGCAGTTCTCGACACTTTGATTTGTTTTCTTCTAATTCACGTCTTAACTTCTGTACCATTTCTTTACTGGAATCTGAAATGAGGGCTGAACTGATTTTAAAATCTTTGGCATTGAAGAACTCAAAAACTAGGTGTCTATACAGTACTTACCCATCTCCTGGCGCGCCTATTTTATGAATCAAAGATCACACACTTTGTGATGAAAGTTTGAGCCCAAGATACACTCTACGTACTCTCTCTGTATTATGGAATATAAATTAAGTTCAATCAAATGGCTTGAAAGCTTTTTATATTCAACACCAAATAGTGTTATGGGAGGTATAAGGAGATGTACAGGGTGTAATAGGGCTGGTCCACAATACTTTACAGGTATATTTCTGACTAAATTATGAGTCAAAAATGTTCAAGCAATAAAGTTCTAATACCAATAGTTAGAATCTCTTTCAAAAATACAGTTAATTTTAAGCAACAACTATTCCGAATTTCCTTTGTAAATTCCAAGATTCTATATTATAAAACTATCTTCGTGTTTTCTAACAAACAAAAAAAGAGCTTAAACAATTGTAAACATATGTGTCACCTGGTGTCTCTTCTAGAGCCCGCAGCTGCATGTCCCTGCTGCGAAGTCCCTCCCGAAGTAGTTGCCCTTCAGCTAACGCCTGATCCAGTTGACGACGCAATCCTTCAGTGCTGTGATAACTCTGCGCTTCTACTGTATGCCGAGTCTGCTCTAACCGGGACTGCAGGGAGGATATGCGTAGGCTTTGTTCGCTCATACGCTCTTGAAGCACGTCTCGCTCCATTCTCAACTCCTGATTAAACCATGCATTTTATTATGACAAATCAACAGAATACATACTAAACAATAAATACGGGACTGTTACTGAATACATTACAGATAGTAAATATGGGACTACATAATTATTAATAGTACAGATTAACCTTACGTCATTGATATTTATTAGATTTCTTTCTGAAAATCAAAACATAATAAATTCGACATTCATTTCTGAATAATCTAATACATACAATGAAGTTATCAGAAATAAACCAATCGTATTTCTTGAAACAACCATGCTGAGAAAAACTGAAGAAAACCTCGTAGTTATTCATATAAGCTATCTCTATCCTTCATTACGGTAAAACCCCGTTAATTCAAACCCCGATAATTAAAAAAATTTAAAACCCCCAAGACCAAAAATGTTATCGTGTTAATTATTGGGCTTAATCGACATTAACCCCGATAATTCGAAAACTCTAGTAATTCATAATTCAAAATAATTTTTAGCATTAATTTTGCCCCATAAATAAGTACATTTAAGGTCACATCATTTGAATTTTTCTGAAATTTGACGAAGTCGAAAAAACATTATGATGAACAACAAATTATATGTCAATATTGGGTACTTTAGTAATAGAAAAGTCATGATTTTTTATATCTCAAATTTCAAATTAACGGGTATCTGTATAATTCAAAATCGTTTTTTTGGCTCCTTAAATTTCGAATTAACGAGGTTCTAACGTATTTTTCAATTAGAATGTCTTTAATATGCTTGAGGAATTATTTCTGAAAGGATTTTATTGTTAAAGTCCTCCTTGTTCCTCCAAATTAATAAACAAACCTACATCTTGAAAAAATGACAAACAAAATAACCAATTTATGTAAAAGTGTGTCAATATGTGTCAAGGTTGTATTAATTTTGAATATATTCAATAGGAATGACACTACCTACCTCACAGATACAAAGGAAATGCATCAAGTGTTAGAAAATGTAAAAAAAATCAATATTAAAATAGATCAAATCACCGCAAAATAGATAAAAATTCAAAAAAGATGATCAGTAGGGATGTTGCCAGAAATAAACATGCATAGAGAATATCAAGTGCCTTACCTGCGCTACATCTTTGAGTTGCACTAGCTGCATCTCCAGGTCCCGGATCCGCTTGAGTGCCGCATCCTCGGCCCGCAGGTGACGCTGCAGCCCGTCTCCCAACTGCCACACTTCCAGAACGGGCAGGCGCCCTGCACGCACACTCAGTGGGGAGGGTGTGCCCTGAAACAGTGACACTATATATTACTTTCACTTTGATGACGATGATTGATGTTGTAATGATGTTGAGGTTTCCAACCTTAAATTGAAATTAAGGTTGGAAATTCACTTTTGAAATTTGAGGTATTCCGTAATTTGATTGTGCCCTTTCAAGGCGAGGCTTATGATTAAACTAAGTGCAATAACAAGCAAACATTCATGTTTATAATTTTTTACGTAAATATTGCTAGAGCGAAAAGTTATGATAGAAAAGGACGAGAATATAATCGTCGATCTTCTCAAATTAATTATGAGCCGTCATTTGTAAGTGTATAACTGATTAATGATTTATAACTATTAATATTTAACATTTCTTAATTATTTCAGTACAGTTTTATCTTCACGATGTAGAGTTTGCAGTCATAAGAAAAAATATTTTGTGTACATAAAAATATTCCGTAACAAAGAGTGATTTCTAACACACTGAAAACAAACTTTATCGCCATGGCCTTTCAATTAATGCTTATATTCTTAATTAATGTAAATAATATTTAGTTTATTACTTTTGTAATAGAACAAAGTTTATATCTAAGATATCTCCCTAAAAAAAAAATGTAGTATAGCATATACTCCGATATAAATAAATAATAAAAATCCAAATTTTTGTAAAAAAAATATGAATTTGCATTGAATGTGCAGGCTTTTAATGCGATTTATCAAATAACTAGCTCTGTGGATGTCACAAGCTCATTTCCAACCAACTATTTATAACAATTCTGGAAGTATGTATTTGAATATTGTGATGATCCTCTTTTATAACACTAATTTTAATACCGCTGTTGAAAAATGTGCACATTAAAATTTCATTAAATTCACATTAAAAAAAAAAATGTAAGTACAAGGTCTGGAAGAGCCTTCGTTAAATGCATGAGATTAAAAGAAAAGAAACTAATAGAGTGAATAGAGTAACAATATCACGAGCGGATACAATGCTCACTCTGCAGTTATATTTATTTTATTTTGCCTTCTTTTGTGCGGCGAATCAATTGTTTTCGATAGTATAATACATATAATAATATTAGGTCCTTACATATGAAATTGGCGTTTTGCCGTACTGGCAAATTTGATCTCAAATATCTTCTCTTTGGTTAGGAATTCCAAATCCAAATTTATACAGCTATTTACTCATGTATTTGTGTTTTGAAAATTATAATTCATTTGTTTTTTCCTCAATTGTTTTTTTTTTTGCGTCACTCAGTTTACAAAATGAAAAACTTGAAATATCGCGTTATTTACGAATACGAGTTCCACCGTGGCACCAGTGCTGCAGAAACGGCTCGAAGGATTAATGATGTGTATGGCGACGGTGCCGCAAAAGAAAACACAGTGCGTTTTTGGTTCCAACGTTTTCGTTCTGGAAATTTCGACCTGCAGAACAAGCCCCGTGGACGGCCGGAGACCAAAGTTGATAATGAAGAATTGAAGGCTATTGTGGAAGCGGATCCATCGCAAACCACATCCGAGTTAGCTGCAGGCTGCGGTGTTAGTGATAAAACTGTTTTAATCCACTTGAAGCAAATTGGTAAGGTGAAAAAGCTTGAAAGGTGGGTACCTCACGAATTGAGTGAAGCAAATCAACAAACGCGCGTTGACTGCTGCGTTGCATTACTCAACCGGCACAATAATGAAGGGATTTTAAATCGAAATCATTACCTGTGATGAAAAGTGGATCCTGTACGATAATCGGAAGCGCTCATCGCAATGGCTGAACCCTGCCGAACCAGCCAAACCATGCCCCAAGCGAAAATTGACTCCAAAAAAGTTACTTGTGAGCGTTTGGTGGACTAGTGCTGGTGTCGTTCACTACAGCTTTCTTAAATCTGGCCAGACGATTACGGCAGATGTCTATTGTCAGCAACTGCAAACCATGATGGAAAAGCTAGCTGCTAAACAACCGAGGCTGGTTAATCGCTCTAGGCCACTGCGGCTTCATGATAACGCTAGACCACACACTGCACAACAGACGGCTACCAAATTAGAGGAGCTTCAATTGGAATGTCTAAGACATCCACCGTACTCTCCGGACCTTGCCCCAACAGATTACCATTTTTTTCGAAATTTGGATAACTTCTTGCAAAGGAAAAAATTCAACTCCGATGGGGCAGTCCAAACCGCCTTCAAAGATTTTATTGATTCCCGTCCGAATGGTTTTTTTAGTAAAGGGATCGATGAACTACCTATGAGATGGCAAAAGTGCATAGATAGCAATGGTACATACTTTGATTAAATAAATATATTATAATAAAAAAAATCGGCTTTATGTTCCTCCCATACTAAACGCCAATTTCATATGTAAGGACCTAATA